>JANIPN010000217.1:54960965-54976128 GCA_027478595.1 Erythroxylum anguifugum | reverse complement strand
TTGGCCAATTTTAATGTTGCATTAAAACTTAGCATTGAGCTTTTATATTTGGTTGGGTCGATCGTGCTAGACCCAAGCCCATCCCTAGAGCGGCATGCGGGCTAATCTACCCATCCCTAGATGATGACTTAACCCCAGCAGATATTCACTATATAAGATTACTACCTCATTGTGACACAGGTATAAAAACTAGAACCTTAACCCTCTCTATTCACAACCGTCACAACTATTACTGAAGAACTGACTTTGGCATCGGAGGAGCCGACCGGCGATCAACTCCCGGTGTGCCTTTATTGTTTTTGCAGGTGTTGCTTGGATAAAGCTAACCAAATTCATGGATCCAAACAACGGCGTCCAGCCTCAACAAAATCAGACTGAACCAATATTAATCTGATTAAAGACCACGGCTATTTGGTTTTTATTATATAGTAATGTCTTTTGGATAAAATTCAAAAGAATGATTCATGCCACTCATTTTATTGCTTGTTTGAAACAATAATCCTTTCTTCCAATTTTCAACAGTGTAGAGGGCAGGATAAGTTCTTTTCCTTTCCGGACATTGAAGTTTCCTAAGCAACTTCGCCATCAAAGAATGAAACAATAGGTGAAAATGACATTGGCCTGTAGACTTGCTTCTGTGAAAGTGAGACATTGGCCTGTAGACTTGCTTGTGTGAAAGTGAAACATTGGCAAAAAGTCCCTGTGTTTTTCCCTCAAAGAAAACAATTATACCTTTACCACATCAAATTGTTGCTTAAATAATTACTGTACGTACCTTAAAATTTAAAAAAAGACATGATCGTATCAGTAGAACAACCTAGTGAATCCAAATTGAGAAGGTCTAGCTAGTGTTCCGATAAGGAAAAGCAAGGTATTAGGTAAAGGGTTCTTGTTGCTTTGCATGTTATATTTTTAGGTTTTAAGAAACCCTCATCCTTAGGTCGACCTTGTTGTTGGTTATCAAGTAACATAACACCACCTACAACTCTACCTAGTAGAGCTACGACCAGCACCAGTAGGTCCAAGGACACAGAAGCTTCATATTCACGGCGTTTGATATTATACCATTCATTGTCTTGAATATCTTAACTTGATCGAGTGAAGCAACAACTCTTTAACCCTTGATCAATCATTTTTCTTAGATTTTTTAGTAAGACTAAGAGAAGTGCGTTTCTATGGCTGCTTAACCAAACTTCATGTGTTCATGTTGGAAAATGCATCTCAGAGGATGAAATTGTGTCCATTCTTCGTTACAGGGCTAGGTAATATGTATAGATCCGTTATATTAAAACAAGCAAGTTCAAGTTTGACGCAGATCTTATGATTATATATCTATTAGTTGGTGGTTAATTACAAGTTGCACGGAAAGTGAACTTGTAGCGCCAAATCATATCGTCATAGATCTTTTTCTACTGATATGATTGAATCGAAATAAGAAGGTGGGGTTGTGGAAAGACTCGATTTTCCTGAAACTATATCAATCTAGCAATCAAATATTGGGCATGTATCCCACCATTTCCAGCATAATGTAGTAGTACTCCTCCTACAATTAATCTCAAATAAGAGGATTAAACTTAAACATATAAAAAGTGAACTCTGATGGAGAATTTGAGTCTTTATGAATGAATTAAATGTTAGAAGAATGAGTATCTTTCAACTTCATTTTCATTCCTTATACCACCGTGTCCGGCTGTCGGCTTAGGGCGTCTGTACCATGCAATCGAAATCATATTCCATTGGCTAAGTCACATTAACTTTTGGTCCTATTTGCCAAAGGAAGACAGTGAGCATCACTATCCAATTTGGAGTTTTACATGAAATGGTGGGAATTTGAAAGCCAACTGTCTTTTGACAGAGTTGATTAGAAGCGAAAGAGATAGAAGGACCAAGTCTTACCAAATAAAGGTTGCAAATCCATGTGCCTTAAATTCATGTTCACCGGTTGTTTCTAGACTCCACCATGTTATGCAATGACTAGTAGCATTCTGAAATCAATAGCTTTCAGTGATGTACTCAATCGCGGTTACAATGGTTGCTATAATAGATAACATAAATATCCTTAGGGTTATTAAAGCAAGTAACCACTTGATCTCCTTTTGTCCCTTTTTTCACAAAATTTATGATTTCATGTTATTCTAGTAAACATTAAGGTACAAAAACCTTAAATACATAGCAAAAACAATCTACTATACACAATTACAATAGACCCCATGTAGCTCTAGCTAACTAATGTTTGCTTCATTTTGTCATTTACGTAGAAGTAAGAAAAAAGGATAGCAACAGAAGACTAAACTTTTAGCTTAATTAAAGGTGTTCAAGTAATGAAATTAATCGATTGATTAATAATTAACAACCCCCAAATTCTCGAAAAGAGAAACTAGAAGCCTTCTCTGGGACTGGGATGTTCCCTCCGGCATGGCGTAGCCCTAAAGTGAGAGATACGTCTCCTGTGGTCCCAAACCTTACGAGTGTAGACCCAATGTCTGCAACATTGGCATTGGCAGAGGTGGTCCCATAATGTTCAGCTGCAGCCATGCTTCCGCGGCGACAAGTTTCATCGGCCAAGTCATGGAAAGTTTGGCCAAGTGGCGGTGGTGGCGCCATATCTGTGGTGGTGGTGGTGGGGGAGGAAGTGGAGGGTCTTGCTTGGTTTTCCGAGAAGCACTGTCTATTGATTGTAAGGAGTGAAGGGTCACTATCAATGGCATTGATTTCGGATCTTTTGCCTGCTGGTGAGGTTAGTATTGGTGTTGATAGTGTTGGTGCTGTAGTTGTCGTTGCTGTTGTGGCAACTGGTGTTGCTGTGGATGTTGTAGTTGTGGTGGTATTAGTAGTAATAGTCGTAGGCATTGGTGCTTGTGCAAGACCACTGTTATTGTTATAGTGGTTTTGTTTCTTTTCTCCATCTCCTCCTGTTCCTTCCGAGTCTTCCTCTTTGTTCTCGTGTTGGTACATCTCTTCTACCATTGGTTTCCACAATCGAACCCTCGCATTTATAAACCAATTTGATACCTAAGATCATAATATATATATATTAGAGGACTCATTACGCTATCCAACTTCAATACTTTATCATCTACGCACCATGGAACAATCTAATGTAGTGGAATCTTAATTCTTTCTAATATGAAAAAAGATCTCTAACTTCGAATGGGTCAAGTAAGGCACAATTTGGTATTCTAATCATTCCAATCAAGGCAACTGTGCCTGATATTAATGATATGCTCTAATTAATATTCAATTTCTTCTTTTTTGGCAAACCTGTGACAAGTCCTCAAAGTCAACACCCACCATTTTATAACACGGATGAACGTACATAAAGAGCTGAAAAATAGCATCAACTCATGCATGCATATTATAGGTCTTGTTAGAATGAGAAGAGGTTAATTAAAAGTTGTTTATCTACTCTTAAACATCAAAACGTTTTAAACATGCAAACTCAACTGGAACTCAGTGAGATAATAATAATACTAGTTTGGGACATGAAAATAAGAACGTAAATACTAAATCAAATGGTAATTAACAAAATAACTTTAGAGATACTAATATTGGCTTGGAAACGCTCGTTCCTATTCATGCCTTTTGCTTGTTATTCAATACGAAAATCTGTTCCAATATATCTCAACCATCCAATTAATTACATTGGATGGTTGAGAACATTGGAGGATTGAGCGGGTCAGAAGATCTGTTCCTTATATTAAGAGCAAAACATAAAAGCTATCCATGCAAGACCTCGAAAAGACTTGCTTTATCTAATGGACATTACACTATTTAAAAAGGACACTTTATTTATTAACCTTATCTGTCGGGCATTTATTTTTCAATATAAACACACGTACTTGTTTCAGTATGTAATGCCCTCTATCATGTGAATTATATGCGGTTATGAGAATAACTTGCACGCTTATCTAGATGAAAACAATTTAGGGCACATTTTGCACGTTCATACTTTTAGTCGTAGATCCTAACATCTTGGTGATCTAACCTTAGAAGGAGGCTAGCTAGAACAGTTCATCATAAAGAAACTCTAAAACTTGGAATGATAGGGGAGGTTTAAGAACTGAGAAAGTAACAAGTTCTACAGGTCAAAAAGAACACTTCAAGGTACAAAACTGTGTAAATTGATGGCTGGTCTCGTGTGGTTGGCCAGTGTTATTTGAGGACAGAGAGTGATTCAAAATTTTTATGTCTCATCTATCATGTACTTGCAAGCACTCTTAAATACTTGTGAGTTCCTTCACTGTATAGTTATTTATGTCTACTTCAGAATCAGATTTTTCAATGAAAATGAAGCCAAAAATAGATATATCTTTCTCGGAGGCAAATGCAAGAAACTTGAGAAAGAAACACAAGACAATGCAAGTTATGATGAGCTTACTGATGGTTTCTTCCAAGCCTCTCATGTGGTTCTTTTTCATTTTCTTTCTTAAATTTTAGTTTCAATCTCTTTTTAACGACCTTATGAGGCAGGATGCGTTGTTGTGATAGAGAGCCCAAAAAACGTCCTAGGTCAGGCTTGAGGAGAGAGTGGACATATAGAGAGAGACTACCAACCTGATTTCTTGATAAACCTGTCTGTCGAGCCAATAGATGCTTATCTGCGTCGCTTGGATACCTGAGAAACAGACCAGAAAATGACATCAGACACCTTACTACAAGCGTATAAAGAGACACGGATGCTTTATGTACCCTAGATTGGATATTGTTTCTCTGCACGGGCGTGAGAATCTAAGAGAGGAAAGATCTGATCAGCACACTAGCAGCGACCAGAGGTACCAGTAGTTTAGAGGACAACTACAGCCACTGATCAATCTTATTATGACCTACCTCACTTACTCTAAAAACAGAGAAAGGACGTGAGAGATAAAGGTCGAGACAACTAGGAAAAGGTGTGGTCAGTGAAATTATACTTTAATAAAGTTGGTTTTTTTCATATATTAACTAATTTCTGGGTCTGTATGTAAGGGTCCAAACAGGCAACTAGAAAACCTTTAAAAGCTTTTGCGCTGACAGGACAACATCCAAGGACACTGCATGCTGTTCATCGCTTTAATCACCAATAACAAAAAAATTAAAGAAAAAAGGCAACAGATAAAGAACAAGGACTCCACTTGGATCTTGTGTATCCATCATGTTTAACTAATCATAAAGTATGATTACCTTATCTTGAACAATAATTGATCCTGATAACTTTAACTTTCATTGATTATCATAATCGGGCAAGGATAAAGTAAACGTACGGGTGGAGAAAATGCTCAAAAAGCCAGGCTCTCAAAATGTTGACAGATCGTTCAGGTAAGCCTCTTTGGGGCCTCCAAGCTTCTTGTTCCATCATGCCTATTTGGTGAAAGGCTCTTTGCTGTCTTAGGCTTTGTTCTAACAACCTTAGCCTTGGTGTCTCTCCTTTTGTTATGCCTGAGGTCCCAGTTGCGTCTTTTTCTCCGAGTAGCTCACAGCTGTGCTTCAATTGTGCTGCTATAGCATCTTTTAGACAACGAAAATGCCGAGACATGGCCTTCTGGGCAAGCGCTGTGTAAGGAACTGCGGCTCCATACCCCATCACTAGATCGAATGAGTTCACCACCAATTGCATTTGTTCGCAGTAATGGTTGTATCGTCGATCGACCTGCATTTTTCAGACAGAACATCAACGGACAAAGTGACAACCGTGAATCAAATTTCATCAATCCCAATGTTCCAGAAAAAACAAAAGAAAAAGAAGATGAGTAGAGGAGGGGAGTACGAAGGTGATTGTCACTGAATATTGATCGACCATTTAAAGACAAATAAAAAAGCTGAAAGCTACAGTGGCAATTAATATGAAGAATATACTAAGAGTCATACGTTACCAAGGAAGAAGCAGTAACATATCAACATCTTTATTTTGCAGATGAACATAATTCAAGAAAGGATATAAATAATAGTATTATGCGTGATATTGTTTGCTGATGTTCATGAAACTTGGAAGGGTATGGTCATACTGATGACAGTGAAAGAAAAATAACAAGTTCCGCTTGCAAGATTATTATGACCATCATAACACTCTTTGTCAAGACATTGTTGCTGTTAAAGGAAACCAGAAGAAGAAGACTAAATGCTTGAATCAGACTGGTACAGTGAAATGATTGTCAATGGCAACAAAGAATATCCTCGTGTTCTTTCGCTACCCTCTTCTTACCCGATTCAAACTAATTGACAGGCTTGCTTGTGTATGTTTAAACAAAATAGAATGAGAAGAAAAGGTAAAGAAGTAGAAACAATAAACAAAACTAAAGGTTCCCAAGTCAACTAAGATTATGTAATACACCATATTGGCTTTCTTTTTCTCTCTTCTCTTAAAGATTACTATGACAGGTATGGACAGTTGCTAACATAATAACTTCCCCACGTAAGACGGTGGCTTAACAGTCATCTTCTCAATCAGGAGAAACGTCGCTTCTTGCTGGACTCATCAACCTATAACAGTAGTCTCTCAGGTTCTTTAAATTGTACAATGACTCCTCAAAAACACAACCTCTAATCAATCAATCAGTGCAAACTTGAAAAGATTATACATTTTTGTTCACGGAAACATAAATGACAATTAAGCCAACTATACCTCCTAGATCTTACGAAACCCTATTGCCACAAAGCATGCTTTTTGTATTTGATGATCTTAAAATATATAGAGCAAGAACTGGTTGGAATTTTTATGTTTCTCTGTCCCCATGGTTTTGAAAATTAATGGAGTAACTGAGTTAAATAAAGGAAAATGATACTATTGAAGAAGACGGAAGGTGGAGAAAGAGAAAGCGAGAGAGAGAGAGAGATTACATGCCTCATCAAGCATCGTCAAAAGCTTGACCTTTCTCCTCTGATGCTCGATTCTATCGGCGGCCGACAAAGGAGGGACGTCCTTTGTTGAAGAACATGAACCGCCGCCGCTGCCACCACTTCCACCAACGATGGGATTATTGGAACTAGGGTTTGAGTTGTGTCTACCCAACTTGTTCTTCTTGAACTGTCCTCTTCCAACACTACAAAATTCTTCTAGCAACTCTTGTGCTATTTTCACATACTTGGAGTTTCTTAACACGTTCACTACTCCTAACGAAGACCCAAATCCAATATGAACTTGGTGATTTTGTGGCCCTTGTAAATGCAATGACTGGTGTGGAACTTGACCACCAAAATTCTTGTAATAATGGCTCGCGCCAGAAGATGAACCTCCAGCTCCTTGATTGTAATATAAAATTCCACCATCTCCCATCCTTAGTTCTTCAGCTTTCGCTGCCTCCAAATGTTGTAACGATGATGATAATGACAAAGAAAGTCCTTGTCCTTCCACAACACTGCCGATCTCACTCGGGTTATTGACATGATGAACACTAGTGTTTCCAGTTTGGTGTGAACTATCAGGAACCCATGTCAATAGTGGTGGAGAGATCACAGTACTAGCACCAAAACCTCCTCCAGGTCCTGAGACACTAAACTCTGGAAGAGAAGTTGATGGGTTAGGAAGCAACACGTGAAGTGTCGAAGAAGTTGAAGATGGATGTGGGTGAGAAGGGGTTGGAGATGGTGATCTGGGCTGTGGATTCATGAGAAAGAGTTGCATGGCAGCAGCTGAATCCTCATTAATGCCTGAAATCTGATGATGTTGATGATGTGCCAGACTACTCTCTCGGTTATCGTGATTCTTTGAATCTCCTAACGGACCTAATCCTCCTACCATGTTTTGTCTGTTATTGACGTACCAGTCATTGGTTACTTCTTGTTGTTGTTGCCTCCGGTAATTAGATTGCAACTGCTGGTCCAACAATTCAGTAGCCGTGGCTGGTACTCCACCGGGAGGAAAATTAAACATCTCCGACAACATTCCGGCTGGTTCGTAGACCGGTAGGCCTCCGGAGACCTCCTCTTCGATGCCTACCAATGGTGGTGGAGGTGGCTCGTAGCTTGCTTGAACTCTAAGTTTATCTCTACGGATCTGCCGTGCTAAGTGATGCTGGTGTTGGTGTTGGTGTTGTTGTTGGTGGTGATGTTCCTGACTGCTTCTTTCGAAGCCATTCGAGAAGGAGAAGATAGTCTGATGGTAGTCCTGTTGGGACATAGAATAATCAGCAGAACTTGAATTACTGCTTGGGATTGGAGCAATTGGCTGGTGAGGAGTTGTAGCTATCTTGAGAATTGGATGAAGAAGTGGAGTTGCTATCCCCATATCAGTATCTTGACAATCATCATCTCCTGTAAGATCACCCCACCCCTTTGCTCTATCTTCCTCAATTCACCTGTTAGATGGATCCGTTAGAGACACACCAAGCCAAAACAACCAACACCCATCTAGTAAAAACTACACCTTTACATATCAAGAGAAGACCAGGAGACTAAAGAACTGAAGATAAATAGAGAAATAAACAAGAAAAACTCTGTTATAACTCCTTTTTACGATAAATTTTGCATAGTTTGGGCTTTGTTCATCGTCTAATATATATCTATTTATACACACAAACAGACACACACTTGGAAGTATACCTCTAGTGAGTTGCAAAGAGTGTGAAACGATGTAAAGCTTTCAGACATCGTTTTCTCTTCTGGGGTACAGAAAGCTTCGTGAATTCCCACTTCTCTCTCACTCTCTCTCTAACTGGTGCTGTCCTCTGTCTGTCGTCTCTCTCTCTTTTTCTTTCTCTTTGTGCTTGCTCTTTGCAGCACTAGTGAGTGTGCCTTCGCAATCACTAATCACCCCTCTCTCTTCCTTCCTTTTGACAGGTTTATATTTTCAACAAAATCAAATTTATAAAAGGAAAAAAAATGTAGGCTTCGGAGGAAGAGGTCTCAATGTGTCCCACAGAGCCATGCCAAAAGACCAAAAGGAATTAATTATAGAAGGAAAAAAGAAGAGGTCACAATTTTTAAATCTTCAAGTAAATTAATAAAATGATTTATTATTATATTAACCGGTGCATAAAATAAAAAATAACAAGACATAACAATGACTTGAGCATATAACATTCACATGATATTGTAAACGAGCGAAACCTCCCACGTCAAATAATGTGCGGTTGAGGGCAATTTGGTCAATTGAAAATTAGAAGCATACATATCCACAAGAAAGGGGACGGATCATTTGTCAGATTTTTTCTGTCTTTATCTTGTTTTATTGGATCTCAACTGTTCATTTATACGGGCTCTATATAAATAGATGATTGAGATTTACTAAAACAGGATAGAAACAGAAAAAAAAAAAAAGAAAGAAAGAAAGAGACAAGCAACTGGGCTCATTTACAGAAGCTGTGGGATTATTTTGTAATTAGAAATTAATCATATTAATTCAGCGTGAAAAGACGAAAATGTCACCTCAACATGTTGGCTATAATTGTCATTTTCAAAGCGTCATTTGGAAACCAACACAAACTACGGAATAAAAAAAAAGATAAGGTCAGTACGAAGTCATCTCAAATGATCCAAACTACCACCATCCTTCAATTCGATTTATGTGACCATAATGCCCTAGCCAATGATTATTTCTAACCCCGAATAAATTGTAGTTGGTAAGGTCAATTCGGACAACTCAAGTCTTTCTATGTTCTCTTACGCCCGTTAATACGACGAACCAAGCAAGCTATCAATGGACGGGCGTAATTGGCAATTGGCATTTGGCAATATAGGAAAGGCCACACGCAAAAGATGACTGGCACGTGCCATAGGTTTTCGTGTATTTGTATGTATAGGCGCTGTGGTCTGAAAGGCACATGTAACCGTTTTAAGGTTTGGCAATGTCAAGATGGGCATGTTTGGTTACCCTTATTACATGTCGAATTGCTTTTTCTTTTTTCTTTTTCATTAGAAAGATAGTCTCTATTATTATTAAACTGTTATCCTTGTCTTGTTCATTTCTTGTTAGTTTAATGCTAAAACATTACAACTTAAGCTGATTGATGAACAGCAGATTATGGTTTAGGAGATGACATCTAACCTGGAAGACAATGACTACAAAGAGGCATTTCAAAAGACATAAACTCAATAGTGAACTCGCTTTTGCCTGAAATCAAGTAGTACCTTTTATTACTTTTGTTATTAATTTTGAGAGGCGAAAGGGTAGAATCTCGTTTTCGATTTATTTACTTGTTATTTTTTTAAAAAAATATTAATAGAAAATCAGGAATTTCATTATTGATGCCAACAATAACAGGATCTATACTTAACTATTAAGCAGGTTGGCAAGGAAGCCGTTATGCCGTGTGAAAGAGGTGCTACTGCTGTTGTTGATTGATACATACTCCCATCTCATGCAAAACTTGTAGTTGGAGTTGGATTTGCAATTACGTCTTCTATAGTTACGTTTGGTTATGACATATCATCCTTAAGTTTCACTTCCACTATTCCTAGAAGGTTGAACTCGACTCCTACTTTTCCTACAGCATCTATTATTCTATATAAGAATTCACCCTCCTCATTAATACAATTCTAGTGATATAATTAATGAAAAAAAAGAGATAAATTTGATAATGCAAACTCATTAAATGAAACAAAAGTACAATAATGATTAAAAGTGTGATAAGGATCAAGGTCTTCTAGTTCGATCTTGATCCCACTTTTGGTTTTGAAAAATATTTCAAAGACTCAATGTAGGCACATCGCTTGAGAATGTAATAAGACACCAAGCGGTACTCATTACTCAAATCAATGCATTGTTCATCTAACATGCTTGCATCTTCTCTAATGGCTAGCTTGGCCCTCAACCATCGACAAGGGTCCCTTGCAAATGAGATAATTATGCCTAGTGCATCAACAATTTGTCTCAACTATAAGTTGTCAACATATATATATAGCTGTGAGAAGTTAATGAACCTCACACCAAATGTCATATATATATATATATGTGGAGCACTACTAATTGAAAATATTAAAATATTTTCCCACTAAAATTGCAATAATAGGAATTGGCAATTCGAAGCACAATTTAAACAAAAAAACAGTAACGAAAAATACCATATTTTTCAATGTAATTGTCTTATACTCACCCTTCTTCTTTCATTAATTGATTGAGATCATTCATTAAAAATTGAGTACAAATTCTCTTTACTTTCTAATTCTCTACCCCTTTTACTACAAGACAATGAGCCATTAACTTCTTGACGCGGACAGATTCAGAATTTTTTTTTGAGTGAGGGCAAAATTTTAATAGGGACAAAATTATATTTTTAACGGGGGCAAAATTTTAATGGGAGCAAAATTTTATTTTTTTTATGGGATCAAAACTTAAAATAATAATTTTTTATATAAAATTTTTTAGAAGCAGTGGGCACTTGCTCCCAATGTGGATCCGTCCTTGGCGGAGCTATAAACTAGAAAATCTATTTATTTATTTATTGTGTTTTATTTTTATTAGGATTACAATGACATTTTTATCCTTGTTATTAAGTTCCAGATCATTATAATTCATATAAATACTTCTTTATTGTATTGCGAAAGAACCTTCACCTATTAATTTTCAATCAAAATATTCTATGTACCTTAAGGTTTTTGTCTACCTTTTGAGTTCTTTGTAAATCTTATATTAGATCAGCATTTTTTGTACTCTTAAATTAGAGTACTGCATTGTCACACTGTCACTTCTTTAGCTATTTAATTTGGAAACTAACCATCGACTAATTGGTTTTATTGGTATCCATATTTTGAGCGTAGTCTTCCATTTGGGTATTTCTAGTTATTGTTTCCGATTTCCTGTTTTGGATACTTTGAGTTGCTACGTCTTTCTAATTTGCATGTCTATCTCTTTTTCTTTTCTCCCCAAGTAGTGCCTTTCTAGTTATCTCATGCCATGTTCATATGGCTAACAGTGAAAATTTTCAGTCTGTGATAGGTTTTCTTGCAAACTTCCGATACTTTAGGGCATGCCGTAGTTATCCAAAAGTTCTCAAACACTAATTAAAAAGGGAGGAAAAAGAGACTTTAAGACTCGCCTGAATGGTTAAGAAGGGAAAAGTCCATATTATTCCCTCAAATTATTTATATGAAATTAGTATTAAGCTATCGAGCGCGCGCACGCACGCGCACGCACACACACATTCTACTTATATGAAAAAATCTCTCTCTTTTTAACCATCCTTCACATTTTCGTGAAATGAATGGACATGTGAGCCTTTTAACAAGGTAAACAATGTTCTATTGCTACAATTTACAGTAATTTTTCCTTTGTTAAAGACAATAGTGGTTACACATGTATTTACTTTATTGAAGTAGCACCCCATCATCTCGAGACATGTGCCCGACATCCTAAGTGATGTCCGAGTGCGAATCCCACAAGGGTGGCATGCTAGAACAGTCAAAACTCATTGAAACTCAGTACAATTTTTTTTCTTTCATACACATGTGCGGAAATCAATATTCAAATTCGGGCCCATACTTTTATTTCATAAAACTCGAAATAACAAATGTCATTACACTTTGATCAATCTATTTTACAAACCTTTCCACTTTGGAAAGTTATTACAAAACAGAAATAATCATATACACATGATACAAAAATTTCGGAAGACTCCATTTGATACAAAAATAAGAAAATATAAATGCAGACGCAATCTGATCCCGACCTCTATTTCTTATTTGAATGCAGTAGGTACAATCCCGTTTGTCTAATGGGGTACCCTTTAGAGCCTAAAAAATAATTGCAAATTTTGGGTGAGGTTTGCGAACTCAATGAGGTAACCATCATCAATGGTTCACTTAATTCATGCATCACATCAATACATGTAACAATTTATTCACATCTTTGCAATTGAGTAACATTTATTACGTTACATTCACATACAAGCAGCACTTCCTCTACATTCCCGAATAACAACTCCTCGGAGATTTTATTGTCCGAAATCAATACTCAAATCACATTTATAAAATAACTCAAAATAGAATTTAAGCAAATAAATAATTAAGTTAGACCGTTTAGGTTACTCACGGTACACTCCAGATTAGCATTAGGTTGGTCCAAGTTCTGGAAATGTCTGAATGCAGACGTTCATCCTGCACATCATAATTATGCAATATACACATTGCACACACGTTACAACTTTGCACAATTATAAGAACTCATTTATGCACAAATAGGTATATGGACCATGTACAATGCATGCTCAATGACATTCTCGAGTACTTTTCCATTATTTAAGGTCATAAAGTCATTCCAATATTAAACCTCACTTAAGTAACATTTATACTTAAGGTTTATGTCTCAATACAATCACTTGAATCTAGTTTCATCACTCGATTGTTCACATCAGATTTTTCCAAAATCATCATTTCAGGTCAACTTTACATGTTCTTTTTTACCCTGATAATGAAGTCATTTGGCAACACTTTCTTCTAGAAACATATTCCCCTATGTCTTAAGTTTTTAATGACACTAAAATCATACAAATTGGTCCAGTATTTTGAAAGATATTCTCCAAATAATTTGGATTGTTCTTAGCTATAACAGTATTCTGCACTTAACTTCAATCCAGAAAATTGAAATTCTTAGAGATAGAATTAAAATTCAATCTCTTCATATAATTTGTAACCCTATCTCTTAAGTTCACTCCAAATTAAAAATCATCTCATTTCAAAATCTACAGATCAAGACATAACCGAAATATCCAAGCATGTTCAGTGAAATCATACCAGTTTATACTATTCCAACAGATTCCCTCATTTTCATTCAGTCAATCTTTTTTAAATTAATTCAGAATGCTACCAATTTTTATGGAGATATATAATAATGTGTTAGGAACCTATTGGTTCAAGAATCAAGTCAATTGGAGGTCTAGAGAAGAAGTTATGGTCGAAAGAAGCAAGACTGTTCAGTTTGCAAAAAAAGCTTTCGGGTGTGACAGATGAGGACAAAAATGTTAGACTATTTGTAAACACACTCAGTCAGACCCGTTCCACGTTTTACACTCAATCTATCTCAATTGATTTCAGCTTGCTATGATTTTTGGTGAAGAGGTAGAGCAATGTGTTACGAGTCCACTGGTTCAAGTCTCATGTCATTCGAAGGTCAGACGAAGGAGATATAGCCAACATACCGAAGGATGTTCGTCAGCCTCCAACCTTCAAAGTCGCGATCGTCTGAACAACAGCGGGGTCGTGATTGTTTGGACGATAGCGGGGTCATGATCGTCTGGATGATACCCTCTTTCCTAGTCACACTCCCTATCTTCAAATCTCCATAACTTTCAATCCAGAACTCCAAAAATTTCAAACCTTATATCAATAAAAAGCTAAAAGAAAGATCTACAACTTTCATGAAGACAATTTTGTCAAAATCTTCCTAGATCAATACTGTTTAATCATGGAAGTTTAAGACACATTTTTACCCCTTTTTCACTTTTCTTTCTTTTATTCTAACCAACTTCTCTGACTAATCTTCTTTCACTATTTATCATTTAAACAATCTTTCTCATCTTAGACCATCATCTTACAACTATTTTTCCAACTCTAAATTCATTCTCTTGGTCATCTCTGAAAACACTCACATATTCACGTATATGCATACATTCTCAGTGAAGAGAAACAGAGCCTTCATTTCTGTTTTCTTCAAAATGTTTCTGCACCTAGTTATACATATTTTCCACTACACTCATTCAGTTCCATCAACTCTTCCATTTCATCTTAACTCATCTCTATATCACAAATTTATCTTTTAACATATTAATCATCGAATATGCAAGCACAAAACATACGACATACCTAAAATTTCCTCACTCACTTTTTAGCAAATATGTATATCACTATTTTCTATCCATTTAACAGTGAGCTAACGTGATGCATGCTTCATCTTACACAAAAATAAAGAACCATAACAAGCTTACTTATTTAAAGCTCTAACATCATCAAAATCTCCAGAAACCCTTACTCTCATGCACCCACATACACCTTTGTAGAGGTTAACAAGTTTCAATTTTTCTTGAGGAAAAAGAAAGAAAACCGAGGTTGGGAGTAGGAAAAAGTAGAAGATAACAAAATTTAACTCTGATGGAGATTTGGTGAAAAACTCTTTGTAAATAAAGAAATGTGAAGAAAACAAAGCTACAAAGAAGATAAAGACAAGAGTACTGTACTTGATCTTTCAAAGCTAAGAAAAATGTGACTTTAGATTTGGACCCTTGTCCAATTTATATAGTCCTTAGCTAGTTTCCTAACT
>JANIPN010000217.1:54820203-54839646 GCA_027478595.1 Erythroxylum anguifugum | reverse complement strand
CAAATAAGAAAAGGAAACAACTAATACCTAGAAAAAGTTTTTTTCTTTATCGAATAGTAATCAGCATTCCAAAATCCCCATAAGACAGAGACGAGAGGGGGGCGGGGGAACGATGACGGCAGCGGTAAGATGAGAGTTGGTGATGGTGAGAGCGAGAGAGAAAAAGTAGAAGAAGAAGGAGAAGGTTCGAGAGACTGAGAGAGAATGAGAGAGTGCAGAGGGGAGGGGGGAGTTTAGTTTAGGATAGATTTTTTTAAAATTACAAATTGGTCCTTAAGTTTTCCGAATATTATGGTTCCAGCCGATATGTCCCGATATTATATGTACTGGCTAGTACCAAACAACAAACATTGTTACTGATCAGTATAAATGGCTGGTACTGATGGAACGAATACCGTTCCATTTTCTGGCCGGTATGGAAAGATATTCGTTCCCTTGGACCAAATACTGTCACCGAATCTCACCCTATTTGCAATAAATCACATGTTCCTGTTTTTCTGTTACTACCTTGTTTTATGAGCATCAATTCATTCAATTTCTATAGGTCTCATTTATTAGATGAATAGATGCTCATAAAATAAGTTAGAAATGTTAGTGAATATATAAAACCAATTAAGTTGGCCTCACACAACAGCTTAAGTTGTTGAGGTGAAATGGTCACTTAACATGGTATCAGAGCCTTTATGACCAAGTGGTCGTGAGTTCAAATCCTATCACCCACGGTAGAGTGAGCCTGTGCAAGTTTCAAGTCCAAAGGGCTTTTACTTGAGGGGGTGCGTTAGTGAATATATAAAACCAATTAAGTTGGCCTCACACAACAACTTAAGCTATTGTGGTGAAACGGTCACTTAATAAGAAATAAAGTAAAAGGATAAGGTGATCTGAACTGTTTTTCCGCTTTTACATGCTTTACCTCTTAGACTTTGTTCTCAAATCTTGAGAGATGAAAGCTCTTTTTTTCATTCTAAAAGTTCATGGATTTCAGATTACAATTTACAACCAGGCTATTGGACGCCAGATGAGGCAACTCAAATGAACATCGATGAAGAAAAATCATCCTAACCATTTTTTTTCTCCAGTGAAGCCAATTACTCAAAGTTTGTTATTTATATAATCTTTCTTAACTAAACAGAATCTATGGCCCTGTTTGGCAAACAGCTGATTGTATTAGCTGTTAGCTGATTCTATTAGCTGATAGCTGATAGCTGTAACTCGTCTCTCCCTATTTCTTTGTGGCTTTCTTTATTAAAGGTTTGAACTTTTTTTTGGTTTTTGGATCAAGGAATCGAGCTCTTCGAGAAATTTTGACTTGGGTACGGGTCCACCATGGCTGACTTGGTGAAACAAATTTGGCAAAACCGATTCAATTAGCAGACCTGGTGATCAAAGTTGCTGATGAAGAAGAATTACAAAGGTAAGGAAGAAACACAAGAGTAACTGAAAGAATCACCAACCCAAAACCTCGGTGTTTAAGACAGCGAGAGCGAGAGAGAGAGAGGGAGTGAGAGAAAACAAGAGTAACGAAAGAGAAGGGGAAGAGTCTGGAGAAAATGAGACGTGAGAGAGTCAAGTGGAGTGAGGGCAAAATGGGGAGAAGGTCAAAAAAATATCGGCTGATGGGGTGAAACGCTCCTATTTGGAGCTGGTTCAAAATTAGCTGATTGGGTTGAATCAGCCAACCCAATCAGCTATTTACCAAACAAGCTTATGGGATCTTTTTTAAAAGTCAACCAGCTGAAATGAGTTGACCAGTTAAAAAAGAGCTGATAAGCTCTTTACCAAACACCCCCTGTATATCTGAAACACACTCGTAAAACTTACTCCTTCCAACGTTAGATGCAAAACACTGAACTGATCATGACTTGTTAGGGTGGCAAGGACGTTGACCTTCATGGACATGGTTGGATTATATTTTATCTCAAGTTATATAATGGGCAACTCCAATATTTTACTAAAAAATTCCAGGACCAACAATTTTGGTGTAGTCAGATGCTGTTGTAAGATCCCAACATCATCCAAGTCTTAACACTAACAGGCTTTTCTGCATCAGGACAAAGCTACAAGCGTCTTGTTTTAACCACGCACGTGGGTTTATGCTAAGTTGCTAACACTACTTGTATTTATATTACAAAATCATTTGCAGTTGTTGAGGAGTTGCTTGCAATTTCAACGACTTGAGTTGATCCTCATTAGATTTTAATGATTTTCAAGGGAGTGACCAAATTTTGTTCAATTCGCCAGCATAGCCTTGATAAAGTGTGTATAGTTTGATAATGTTAAGAAGTTAAAACTCCTTTTTACACTTACCCTCAATCACAAGGTTAGAGTGTTATCTTTTGTATTTTTGGATTCAACAAGTAATGGCATACGCTCGAACTGTTGGCGAATTAGGGAAGAGCAAAGATGTAGAAATCACCTATTTAATTACATGTAATCGTAGACCCAAGTTGGCAATTGAAGCATTGGAGACATGAAGGGTTAAGTGTCAGCTTGCATTATTTGCAATATTATTCGAACATAATTACTCTTTGAAGCATCAACTTTCTAACATGCCCCATCAACCACGTCAGGACAAGGAGATAGGGATTCACACGGGAAAAGTCTAGTCTGTGCGGTGTTTGTTGTTTGAACTTCAGTTTTAGTCACCTCCTCTGATAGTGGATGGTGGGTAACTGAGGATTCACTGGCCGCATGTTCAAGCTTTTTAACTTATTGGGTTAATGAAAGCTGTCGACAATTCTGTGATCTGGTAGCCTACCAATCAATGTATTGAGGGGTCAGGTCAGGATCCATCTCATCAGGGTAATTTGTGCACAGTTCTATGTCATGAATATTGAAAGGAGAATATTTCTGGATTGTACCTGTTACTGTGACACTTAAATTAATTATTATATTTTAAATGAAATTATATCAAAGTTTAATAATTCTAATTTTATGTTAAATAAAATAAAATAAATATAAAAGAGTTATGTGATAATTAATACTACGATTAAAATTAAAAATTAAAAATTTAGAACTTTATAGAGAAATTGAAATTCTTGCTTCTCTTCGGACAATCTTTGATGAAAGAAAAACCAAAAAAGAAAAAAAATGATGGCCTCCCATTTGGTTTATTAAATGGAATGAACTTAAAACAATAATGGGATAAACCAGAGCAGCAAACAGAGACTTGAAGGAATTATTAGAGAGAAGCAACTGGCGGGCAACCACAAAACATGAAGGTTCGTTTTCCTTACGTTATTGTCTGGTAAGCTTTGAATTTTACTGATAACAATTAATGCATCATTCTTGCAAGACACATGCTGAGAAAACATGAGAAGATCAGAGGCATAAAAGGATGGCTGTAACAACCATTTCATTCCGTAGACTACGTTAGATTCTGCTACTTCCTTACTTGAAATCATTTGTCGCCGTAGTAATTATTCGTTAATTGTTTTAAGGGTAAAGAAGAAAGACAAGACAGCTAAATTTGGAGGGAAGTTGTGGTTTTTCATGAGTAGAAGGTAGTGGGATTGTGTTAGACTTAAAAACTGACAAGAAGATTTTGGTCGGTAAAAGTCTTACTGTTACACTTTCAACTCCCAAGTTTACACAGCCAAGTTCAACCAGAAAACATAAACTCTCTATGTGTCATGCTTTCAGCAAGAATGATTCATGGGTTTTTTGACATTTACTAGGTTGTGGTGGAAAATTAGCAGATGACCCACTTGCTAAAGGAGAAAATTTTCTAATTCGACCGACTATACCCGCCCAACAGAGCCTTTGATTCCTCTCAAGTTCTGTCTCCGTCTAAGCCTTGACCATTTT
This sequence comes from Erythroxylum anguifugum, assembly GCA_027478595.1. NCBI lineage: Eukaryota > Viridiplantae > Streptophyta > Magnoliopsida > Malpighiales > Erythroxylaceae > Erythroxylum > Erythroxylum anguifugum. Next base: position 54,835,839 of record JANIPN010000217.1, on the reverse strand, counting down.
AAAAGGAAGGTCTTTCATATTAGATTAGATGGTCATACTCCCAAAAGCTTGTACTGTTGGCGTTTTTGTCCTCTTTTAGGCTGGTGAGTTGCGTAGGATTCAAGTGCTCTCTTCAACTTTCCTCTTTGTTTCTTTTTTATCTTATCTTTTTCATAAAAGTATAATTTGTTTAGTTTTCTTTTTGTTTTGCGAATAAAGGTGGAGTATTTTGCAGGGCGCATATGCTTACTCTGAGGTAATTTATACACCTGGGAATCGAGTGATGAAGTTGATCCTGGATTATTCTGCAGATTCTTGACGTACTGTAGCGGGTGAGGTTATGTTTTTATGATACAGTACATCTCGTTTTTGTGCGGTTCACAAAAAACTGTTTCATACAGTTCCTGTATCTTTTAAAGCTGAAGCTTTCCTCATTAATAAACTTTTTTAAATGGGGTGGGTGATCGACAGTCCTTCTTAGATTCCTTTATTCTGAATTTATCAGAATACGTTTGTGGTGTTCTTTGCCTTATAACACGTAATTAGCATCACTTGGATGTACTTCCAGTGCAGACCTTTGATGTGTTTGAAGATTAATAGAACACCAGTTCTTTCATTTGCTTCATTCACGGAAACTGAAAGTTTCAGATTTTTCTGTCCTACTTGTTATTACGTCATTGCGCATCAATATTGCGATCAATAAGTTTGTTTGACAGGCCAAACTTCATCAGCCCAGTACTGAGGAATTTTTCACATCATGGATTGGTTGACCGAGATTTTCAAAGGATCTACCTCTGAAGGCCAGTATCATGGGAAGTATGAAGATCATGTGTTCTGGGATGAGCCTCGACGATCAGTGGTAATTTCGATCTTCCCCTTGCCATATATTTCTTATTATTGATTGATATCAGGATTGCCTCTCCTGTATATTCTATATTAACTTTCCCCAATTTAACTGTACATTGATGGAAAATATATTGGATGCAGGATAATTCATCAGATTTTGACAAGGAAGAGATTGACTGGGCTATTGCACTTTCCCTGTCAGAAGAAGATCATAAAGGGAAAAAGGTGATTGGTAAGCTCCACAGCTGTAAGCGCTAATCCTGATATCTTTCAATTTCTTTGCAGTTCTTTTCAAGAATGGATATGACAAAACTCTTTAACATCCGTCTTTTATGGCCTAGTCCTAGTGGATGCTTACTTATTTCTATTTTTTTTAATCTAATCTTGTAAAAGGAATAATTCTGGTCTAAAGTTTCCTTATTGGAGGTGGAGTAAGAGGGTATGTATAATTTGGGTTCCTCTTAATCTGGCAAAAGAATTAACCCTTAAAGGGCTGTATTACTCTTTACAATCTGTAGGAACTAAGTGGCTGTGCATAGTCACAGTTGCAGTTAATTTTCGTGTTCTTTCTCTCCCTAATCTGATTATATTGGTTTACTAACCAATATTTAATAATCTTTTATATCTGTTAAATTGCTCTGATCTGGCATTCCCTCCAGAAGGCTGGATTGCCAACACTGTCTTCCTTATATTTTGTATAACCATTTTACTTGGTATATTTGGTTAATTAATTATTCATCTTCAGCAGAGGAAGATACTCAATCCCACCACACAGAAGATAATGGATACCATCATTCAGAAGAAGATGAACAGAATGTAAAGTCTCGATTGGAAGAAGATGAGCAGTATATAAAGTCTCAATTAGAGGAAGATGAACAACTTGCTAAAGCTATTCAAGAAAGCTTAACTGTCGATTCACCTCCTCAATTTGATAGTAGGAATCTATTGCCACCTCATCCAGTCTCCCATCCACCTGGTTACAGGTACAGAAAATGTATAGACCATCTATTTTTTTTTCTATTCCAGTAGTTAATAATGATAAGGAAGTTTTTAGTTTCTTGTTAAAATTTCCTTGAAGAGTAGAGAGTGGCATGAACAATTTTGGCTGGATGATGAATTGATTTGAGTAGAGCAGTGTGCCTTCATTCAGAAGCTGTTTGAAGGATGTAACTGGCTTATTCATGTAATAGGAAATAATATAGACTTGTGGGATATCGATAGGAAATGAGTATTTTCATCTCAGCAAGGATTGAGAGTCAAAAGAGTTGCATTGCTTAGTCTGCTATGCTTTTTCAATAATTGGCAAAAAGTTATACAGATTCAGTGATTCTATAAATTGATCAAGCAAATTGGTGCCCTGGTTGAAGATATTACCTCATGTCTTAAAGTTCACTGATGTAGTTTGCAAGATCAGTTGTGTAAGAAACTGTTCTGTTATACTTTCCACTCGACTTGAGATTACATCTACCTTACAAATCATAAGGTTTGATATTGCAACTACTTGATGAACTTGAAATGCATACAACCTTATTCAATATCAGGACTGATCAATTTTAACAATTGCTTATAGGACTTGCACTTCAGCTTCTTGCACAATGTCTTAAGTGATTTTTGCATGTTGCAGACACTATATGAACCCTGACCTGGTTGTAAAAATGTCTTGGTACTAGGATCTGTGCTGGGTGCTATGCAGAGATTGGTCGTGGGCGTTTTCTAAGCTGCATGGGCGCTGTTTGGCATCCTGAATGCTTTCGATGCCATGCTTGCAATCATCCAATAACTGATTATGAGGTTCAACTTTTATGCGAGTTAATGGATTATTTGTTTTTGAGGTCTAGAAAGTGTTTGAGTAATTTATCAATTTCTCCTCTCGTCTTTAACATTATTGAGTTACATCAATAATCATTCATCTCAAAAAGTTTCCATCTTTTTCTCTCTTGTGATAGTTCTCCATGTCAGGGAATCGTCCTTACCACAAATCCTGCCATAAGGAACATCACCACCCAAGATGTGATGTTTGCAGTAACTTTGTAAGTGCTCTTTAGAAAAGAAAGAAGTGTACATGAATGTCTCCAATGAGTTACTGGAATCATATTCTACAAATCTAGACCTGCGCATAAGCAGCCTGAACTGTACAGAGATGTTAAATTTCCATATTGGTATTCTTACAGATTCCAACAAATGCAAGCGGTCTTATCGAATATAGAGCACATCCTTTCTGGATGCAGAAGTATTGCCCTTCACATGAGCGTGATGGGACTTGCCGATGTTGTAGTTGCGAGAGGATGGAGGTCAGTTAAAAGAATATGGAGAGCAAACAGCTCAATTATCACGTTTGTTTTCCCTAATCATTAACCTGTTGGTCTCATAAAGAATTTCCATCTATGCAGCCCAGGGATATGAGATATCTATCACTAGATGATGGTCGCAAGCTATGTCTAGAATGTCTAGACTCTGCACTAATGGATACTCATGAGTGCCAGCCACTTTATTTTGAAATTCGTTCATTTTATGAAGGTTTAAATATGAAAATCGAGCAAGAAATTCCCTTACTGTTGGTTGAGAGGCAAGCATTGAATGAAGCCATGGAAGGAGAAAAGAATGTAAGGCTGGTGCACTGAAGCTTTTATGAGGCAAACAACCACGGTCCTTAATTCTCCAGAGAACTAACATATCTTCACTTTCAGGGCCATCATCACTTACCTGAGACCAGAGGACTCTGCTTGTCTGAAGAACAAACTGTTACTACTGTATGTGCTTCTTTTCAGCACTCCTTGCTTTAATTTTGGTTGCAATGTTTATTTAAGTGAGCTGAAATCTATAATTATATTACCAAATGTTGCAGGTATTAAGGAGACCAACGATTGAAAAAGGCTACCAGATCATAAACTTGGTGACAGAGCCCTATAGGCTAGTACGTAGATGCGAAGTAACTGCAATTCTTATTTTGTATGGGCTCCCCAGGTAATTTCTTTGTTCTGATTTGTTTGTAAGAGCCTACGCTGCAGACTTTTTGCTCCATGACTAAGAGTTTTCCCACCTACAGGTTATTAACTGGGTCGATTCTGGCTCATGAGATGATGCACGCATGGCTTCGGCTTAAAGGTTATTGTTCTATCTATTCTCTCATCAATGTTTGCACTTTCGTTTCCATTAGCTAAATTTATTTGATGACGTATTCAACAGGCTATCCTAACCTGCGTCCAGAGGTTGAAGAAGGTATATGTCAGGTTCTAGGTCATATGTGGTTGGAGGCAGAGATCTACTCTTCTTCTGGAAATGATGTTGCTTCTTCATCATTGCCGCCTTCATCTTCCTCCACTTCGTCAAAGAAGGGAAAACGGTCTGACTTTGAGAAGAAACTTGGCGAGTTTTTTAAACACCAGATCGAGTCAGATGCATCATCAGCTTATGGAGATGGGTTCAGGCAAGCAAATCAGGCAGTGCTGAAATATGGCCTCAGGACTACCCTCGACCACATTCGGATGACAGGAACATTTCCTGTCTGATTCATAGCCATTTATAAGGAACCATCTTCCTTCAATGCCACCACCCTGGCACTGTCATGGACTCTCGGTTGATTCATAGCTGTGGAAAACAAACTGTCAGAAAACAATAAGCAACGAGATGCTTGCCATTAGGCTGATCATTAAGGTTGGGGTCATGTAAACATGCTATGATGAGGTATTAAACACAGTATCAACAGATTGAATACAAAGATACAATAGCACTATAAAATTCTCTCCTCCTTTGATCATTTTGTTTTTCTACTCCATTGATCACCGTTAAATTGACATAGGATCTCAATCTAACAAACTGCTCTTCTTCTTCAAAATGAAACTAAATTTAGTTCAGCGTTGAAGTTATTACAAGGTCATTTGGCAGTTGTTCCGCTTTATTTTTATTGTTCTTGTGATTTTAAGAGAAGGTCATTATCATTATATGATTTGATAAAATTTTATATCAGGGTAATTAATATACATACTATTACTTCAAATTGACCAATTATATGAACACATTAATTTAAATTACATTAAGAGATATCAATTCACTTTAATATCTAAAATGAGTATTTTTAAATAAAAATAGGCATTTAACGTTGCAAAAATAGGTTGCATCTTTTAAAAGAAAGTGTTTTTACCTAAGGAAACCTTTGTCCATCGAGTAAACTATAGTATGCCTTCTCACTAACTTTTCATGATTCATTAATCACATATTGATTTAGATTTTTATTTACATAGTTTTGGCTTTTGAAAAATGCTAAAATCGTTTCTCTTGTTTCTTTTTCCTTAGTATTTACTAAAAGGAAAGCAAACAAGACATTGTTCTTTTTGTAGATGTGAGTTAGAAAACAAATATCTTATGAATTTTGTTTTTGAATACTTCTTATGCATATTTTCATATAAAAATATATTTTTTGTAAATACATTACACGTTTATTTAAATATTCAAAGATTTTTATTTTCATTTAATGATATGTAAATTTATAAATTGTATTTTATTCTAATATCTATAATTTTAATATAGTTTTGAAGAACTGCACAAAGTATGACTAATTTATTGTTGGCTAATTTATTGCAATAGAAATTAGTTAAAATGACTCGAAAGGAAGTAGCAGAGTTTGTGTCTACCATAGCATATAAAGGCACTTTTACAACTAGCTGAAAATGGACCTTGAGTTGAAGGTTAGTTGGATCACACGCATGAAGGTGGTATGCGAGAGTTCCAAGGTAACTTAGCAAGTTAGATCAACCATGATGTGAGCTTTTTAGAGTTTCGGATCTTGTACTGACTGACTTGGTTAAAGTTAAGTTCTTAAAGGACTAAAGACTTAGTGTATACTTAAATGAATAAACCATGACTACTAGACTTGATATAGGTAAGCATTGGACCAAACCACTATGCTATGAAAGGCTTTGGACTTGGATGACTCATTCAGAGATTATGGGGAGATCTTGGATGATGTGAAAGATAAGATCACAGAGGATAGACATCAACTCTAAAAGATAAAGAACATATGAAAGGATCATTTATAGATAGTAGAGATCTTGGTGAATATAGATCTATCATTCTTAGATAGATATAATTTCTTATCTTGTTATTTGGGATGTAGCTAAAACATGAATCTTATAAGATATAGTCCTATTTAGACGGATATGTAATCGTTAGTATAATGTAATATGATAAGGATAAGATGTGATCTGGTAGTTTAGTTAAATTAGTATAAGTTCGTCGGAGCCTTAATCCTCAGATACATACTGAGAGAGAGTATTCCTTTATATACTCCAAGGGAAGTAATAAAGGTTAGCATTTGTTATATCTCTTTCGTACTTCTATTGTTGTCTTTAATCTTGCAAGAGTGAGAGAGTTAAACATTGTGAAATTGTAAGGTATTCGAGAACAAGTTAGTTAGTCAAAGATTATATGGAAAGGTTAAGTCTAAATGGATCTAAGTGAGATTATCATGTAAAGAAGTAGGTACAACTTGTGATATAAGTTTGGTGCTTATAAGACCTTTGTAATAATAAGTATCAGAGTCACATTTGATATCGTAGGAGGCAGCAATTTAACAGAGCGTGTCACTAGTGTCGAGACATATATAAGGCCAATTCCTCAAGGAGAGGAAGTGGTCACTTCTTATAATACTCAGTTTTAGATGTTGGAGGAAAAGATCTAATGGTTGCAGCATCAAATAGCAGATTTGATAAAGGTACAAGAGGAGACTAAGTTCCTGATGTCAATCCTAAGATATGCTATTGAAATGCAAGATGTTGGACGTGTCAAGAGCACCACGGTAAAGGTGTATAAATTCAAAGTTTTTGAAGGTGTGCAAAACATGAAGGAGTTTAAGAACTTTATGTGGGATATGGAGTAGTATTTTACAACTACAGCAGGAAAGAAGGAAATTTTCGTTTTTTCACTTTTTTTTTTAATTTTTATTAAAAGTTAAAAAATTAAAATTGAAAATTTGAGAATTCTAAATTAAATTCCTAACTAAAATGAAATAAACCTAATTAAAATGAAAATAAAAACTGCTGAAAAATAAAAAAACATAAACAAACTTGAAAATTTTACGGGATTCCCCGAATATGCTTTTTTAAAGTTTTTATCTGGACATGTTTCTTTACTTACCAAATTAGAAATAGGTTGGGGGAACCAACTTTATTTCTTCCACTCGCTCAACCGAAAAGTTCTCATAATATGGCTTCAAGTAGTGTCCGTTAACTTTAAATACCTTAGAGGTATCTAAACTTTGAATTTCTACCGCACCATGAGAAAAAACGTTAGTAACAATAAACAGGCCAAGCTAACAAGATCGTAATTTCCCAGGAAATAACTTAAGCTTCGAATGATAAAGAAGAACGTTTTGTCTTATTGAAAATTATTTTCTAGAAATCATTTTATCATGAAAAGCTTTAGTTTTTTCCTTATAGATTTTTGCATTCTCATATGCTTCATTACGAATCTCTTCTAACTCCTGCAATTGCAACTTCCTATTGTTACCAACTTCCACCTGATTCATGTTCAACTATTTCATAGCACAATAAGCTCTATGCTCTATTTCTACAGGTAAATGACAAGGCTTACTGAAAACTAACCTGTAAGGTGACGTGCCTATTAGAGTTTTATAAGCAGTTCGGTACGCCCACAAGGCATCGTCCAATCGTAAGCTCCAATCCTTTCTGTTTGGATTCACCATTTTTCCATTATGGATTTGATCTCTCTGTTGAATACTTCAGCTTGTCCACTTGTCTGTGAATGATAGGTTGTAGAGACTCGGTGTGTGATACCACATCTCTTCATCAAAGCCTCAAAAATCATGTTACAAAAATGGGTTCCTCGATCGCTAATGATAGCTTAAGGTATTCCGAACCTGACAAAAATGTTAGATTTAACAAAATCTATAATGGTTTTAGCATCTTTAGATAAAGTAGCCTTAGCTTAAACCCATTTTGAAACATAATCCACAACTAGCAAAATGTATTTCTTACCAAAGGAAGAAGGAAAAGGACCCATAAAGTCTATTCCCCAATTATAAAAAATCTCACATAGTAGGATATCCGTGAGTGGCATTTGATTTCTCAATCCCAAGTTACCTGTTCTTTGACAACGATCGCAAGACTTGCAAAATATGTAAGAGTCATAAAACATCTTAGGCCAAAACAGTCCACATTCAAGAATTTTTCGAGTGGTTCTTTTGGGGCCAAAGTGTCCCCCACACACAGATGAATGAAAAAAATGTAAAATAGAAAGAATTTCATCATCTATGACACACCTCCTAACAATCTAATCAGAACAAAATTTACAGAGGTAAGGCTCATCCCAAATGTAGTATTTAGCGTCTTGCTTAATTTTATCTCTTTCAGCTCCAGATAAGTCACTAGGCAAAGACTTAGTCACTAAAAAGTTTACTATGTCCGCATACTATGGAATTACCTGTTGAATTGCAAAGAGATTTTCATCCAAAAATTTATCGTTAAGAGCATTAGATGTGGTAGTCAGAGTGATCCTGCTTACATAATTGACCACCAAAATTTTAACTCCTTTCTTGTCACGGATTTCCAAATCAAATTCTTGAAGAAGTAAAATCCATCGAATCAATCTCAGCTTGGCTTCTTTCTTATTCACCAAATATTTCAGAGTCGCATGGTCTGAATAGATGATCACCTTCGTCCCCAACAAGTACAACCGAAACTTCTCCAATCCAAAGACCACGCCTAAAAACTCCTTTTCCGTCATAGAATAATTATTTTGGGCATGATTAAGTGTCATGGACGCATAATAAATAACATGAGATACCTTATATACTTTTTGGCCTAACACGATGCCAACTGCATAATCCGAAGCATTGCATATTAACTCAAAGGGCATGCCCCATTTCGGTGGATGAATAATTGACGTTGTAGTGAGTCGTTCCTTTAGTTCATCAAACGCACTTTTGCATGGCTCGTCGAAAGCGAATTTCACGCCCTTTTGGAGTAGTCTACACATGGGTTGGGCAATTTTAGAGAAGTCCTTGATGAATCGCCGATAAAATCTTACGTGACCAAGAAAAGAACAAACTTCCCTCACAGTCGCGGGGTAAGATAAGGATTGAATAACATCTATCTTAACCCTATCGACTTCAATTCCCTTAAAAGAGACAATAAGACCCAAAATTATACCTTGATCAACCATGAAATGACACTTTTTATAATTTAAAACCAATTTAGTTTCAATGTAATGTTTAAGCACTTTTTCAAGGTTAACAATGCATGTGTCAAAAGAATCTCCATAGATCGTGAAATCATCCATTAAAATTTCCATGCAATTTTCCTCAAGATTAGAGAAAATACTTATCATCCACCTTTGAAATGTCGCGAATGCGTTACACAATCCAAATGGCATTCTTCGGTAAGCAAAGGTGTCGAATGGACCTGTGAAGGTTGTTTTCTCTTGATCCTTGGGTGTTACCAAAATTTGGTGGTATCCTAAATAGCCATCTAAACAACAATAGTGAGATTTACCTGCAAGTCTTTCAAGCATTTGATCAATAAATGGAAGCAAAAAATGATCTTTTCTAGTAATTGAATTAAGCTTCCTATAATCTATACAAACTCTCCAACCAATTTGAACACGAGTTGGTATTAACTCACCATCGCTATTTTCAACCATAGTCACCCCATTTTTCTTCAGAACTACTTGGACCAGACTTACCTAATTGCTATCCGAAATTGGATAAATAATGCCAGTGTCAAGAAGCTTCAAAATTTCTTTCTTCACCACTTCTATCATGGGTGAATTTAGACGATGTTGGGGTTGCCTCACCTTTTTCACTTCATCTTCCATCAAAATTCGATGCATGCAAATAGTGGGACTAATACCCTTCAAATCAGCCATTGTCCAATCGAAAGCTTCCTTGTGTTCCCTTAACACGTGAGTTAGCTGAGTTTCCTGCAAAACCATGAGTTGATTAGAAATAATAAGAGGCAATGTATTATGCTCACCTAAAAAGATGTACTCCAAATGGCTAGGCAAGCTCTTTAATTCCAACTTTGGTGGCTGAATAATTGACGGCAACAATCTGGTACTGTTTCTAGAAAGCTCCACCCACGGCAGCTGCTTCTTCACTAATTCGGCGTCCTCCATTTTGCACATTAACGTCTCCATTTGATCACTAGACAATACCGATTCATTGCTTCCTTACCACCGTGATGTATTTTCCACTTCCAAGATTATTTCAAGCTCATCTTTATCCTTCAAAATCGAATTTTCTTGCACCCATATGTCAATAAAATCTAGATATTAAACTTAATTAATTCACCATCAAATTCTATTGTTAAAGATCTATCATGAACATCAATTTTCGTTTTAGTATTTTTCAAGAACAGCTGTCCGAATAAAATCGGAGTGGAAGAAGATGTATCATCGGTACCCATTTGTAAAATATAAAAATCAGCCGGAAAAAGGATATTTCCTACTTGAACCAAAATGTCCTCCAACACACCCTTTCGATAAGCATTTAAGTGATCTGCTAATTGAATCACTACATTAGTTTCTTTAAGAGGTCCAATATTTAAAGATTTATAAACATCATATGGTATGACATTTATGGACGCACCCAAATCTAACATAGCTTTTTCAATTCGCAAATCACTAATTTGACATGGGATAGTAAACATACTTGGGTCTTGACATTTGGGTGGAAGCCTTTTCTTTTACAAAATGTCTGAAACATTCTCCCCCAGTTGCACTTTCTCATCAAATTTTAATTTCCTCTTTGAAGTGCAAAGTTTCTTAAGGAATTCCACATACAGTGGAATCTGTTTAATTGTGTCAAGGAGAGAAATATTTACCTAAACTTTTCTGAAAGTCTCCCGTATTTCCTTCTCTTGCTCTTTCTTTTTGGCTTTGGCAAATCGACTCATAAAAAGGGCGGAACCAACATATTCTGCAGAGTAGTTTGCATAAATTCTAGTTGTGCAGGTGCCTTTTGCGTTGCTTCTTCTTCTACCTCTCTTCTGGAATTTTTTGAAAGTTGTTCTTGCAATTCCTTACCACTCCGCAACGTGATAGCCTTCGCACTTTGTTTTGGATTGATCTTCGGTTGTGCTAGAAATTTCCAGAATCTCATACTTCCAATCTATTTATGGCAGTTGTCATTTGACTCATTTGATTTTCAATATTTCGAATACTTGCTTTAGTATTCCGCTAAAACATCAAAGTGTTAGTGGCCAAAGATTGAACTATATCTTCCAAAAAAATCTTACCTTCAGAATTGTATGTTGTATTTTGATGTTGTCGAGGCATATACGGTTGTCTATATTGCTGCTTACTACCTTTGAGGATTTCCATAACACAAATTTGGGTGATCGCACCAATCCAGATTGTAGGTGTTGGAAAATGGGTCATATTTTCTTTGTTTCGGTCTAGTAAAACCTCCCACAATATTCACTAGTTCAACGTTTTCCCCCTGCAAAACCAGACATGCATCAGTGGAATGTCCTAACATTGAACATATTCTGCATACCTTTGCTTCTTCTTTCTTCGTAACTGCAATTTGTCACACCAAAGAAGTAAGGTCATCCAATCTTTTCTCCAAAGTGGTCACATTCACTTCATTCACGATTTTTGTTCCATGCCCCGTATGTAGTCCGAATTGTTGAGTATTGGAAGCCATGTTTACAATCAAGTCCCTTACGACTGTCGGTGTTTTATCAACTAAGGCGCCACCGCTTGCAGCGTCAATCATACTCCTATTCGAAAGCAAAACACCCTCGTAGAAATATTGAATCAATAGCTAGCACAAAGTTTCTTGAATCTTTCCAATACTCATAGAGTGTTTCTTCCGTATGTTGTCGAATTCCACAAATTTCCTTTAGGATGTTGGCTGCTCTTGATGTTGGAAAATATTTCTCAAAGAAAAGTCTCTTCATTTCAGCCCATGTTTGCACGCTTTCTCCAGCTAAATAGTACAACCAATCTTGAGCATCATCTTTGAGGGAAAATGAGAAGGCTCTTAGCTTAATTTGCTCTTCTGTCACATTCGTCGGCTTCATTCCCATGCAAACCACATCAAATTCCTTCAAGTGTTTGTACAGATCTTCTCCCGGTAAACTCCTGAAAATAGGTAATAAATGGATCAACCCAGATTTTAATTCAAAAGTATTATTATCATATAAATTTGTAAAGTTAATGCAGTGGGCCTGTTGAGCATCCGTGGGAGCGGCTAATTCGCGAAGGATGCGGTTTGCTGCCGTCCGTTCCATTTTTTGCGTTTATTATTGTTGTTTTGTCTGTTTCTGTAGCCTTTTGGTTGTCTTCTCGATCTTTGAATCAAATAACAATTGAGTTGTTTTATCTACTCATGTAACATACATATACCGTTGAGAAATTTCCCGACAACGGCGCCAAAAATTGGTACTACTGTCATCTGTAATCAAATTCAAAAAGAAACCAACTTCCGTTAATACAAATTAATGTAGTAGTAGAAAGTGGGTATCATTCCCACGAGGAATTTTAACGGTAAAGAGTTTACGAGTTCAAAACTAAAATAAAGTAAAGAGGGGGGAGGGTTGGCTTTAATTTACGGCAATTTAGAAAAGAATGACAAAATCAAAAATTAACTAAAGTAATTAGATCTGAAAATTTAATAGACAAACCTTGATTTCGGGTCACCAATGTTATCACACTAAAATGGATCCTTGATATAAAATTCAGTTCATCAACAAACATTCATTGGGTGATATTTTCTCTTAAGTGTAAATGGATAGAAACATGTATTCTAAGAATTCTTATTAATCAACAACCTAGATATGATCATAAGTTTAATTGAGTAATAGCTTTAAGAACTAAGAAACTAATGAACAAGATAACACATGTACGACATGCATTTAATCGAGATGAGTATCTTCTTATAATTTCCTACTCTAACGTAAAGAAGGTAATCCTAATTGCCACTTGTGATTAACAAAACTAAACGTCATATTTCATTAATCTAGCTATTAAACGAATAAATTCCTAGTTGCGTACCTAGAAATCAACCAATTCAAGTAGAAAAAGTAATTCAGAAGACACTCAATGTTCATTAACAAAACAAACTTTATTGGAACATCTCACACATAATAGATAATAACATGGTTCCCCTTAACCAAGAAAAGGAATTTAACTACTCATACCAAAAGTGAAAATCAAAGAAATAACAAAGCATAAAGTTTCCATCCCTGGTCTTTTCCTAGAAAATATGAAAATCCTTAGAAAAATAATGCAAAAACGTAAACTAAATTGATGGGAAATCTGCAAAAATTCTAAAACTATTCTAACACTAAAGGTTGTTGTGAACAGTAGCAATTCCCTTTCTTTCATGCTTTTCAATCCCTTCCTTTTCCCATGATCTTTAGTAGATCACACCTCCCACGTGTTCAGGTTGCAAATCTCCAGCAATCTGATCTTCCAAGATTATGAAAATCTCAAGTGAATCAGAATTGAATTTGAAAATAGATTCTGCAGATGGTTTCCATCCTTACACGTGCCCACTCTTAGTCAATGAATTTTTTGTCAGCCTGAAATTTCAACTTATCTGTACTTTCCTTGCCTCTGTTTGATTCAATTTTATCTCCTAAGTGTTGAAAATCATCTGAAAACAATTAAGAAGCACATCCATCAATTTTGAATAATAATTTCAACACATGAGAGAGATTTATATACCAAATAAGTGCGAAATGACAACTTAATAAGTTCCCTGATATTGAAAAGGTCTTTATGATGGCTATATACTTAGATGGAGATACCAAGCTTTGCTGGAGAACGAGAACCTCTACTGAAATCAGTGTGGGTAGAACTCCGATCGACACATGGGAGAAGATGAAGGGAGTTAAAGGGTCAATTCTTTCGAATGAACACTTTTTGGCTTGTGAGGGATGCCTCGAAGAATTTGAAGCAGGATGGATCGGTAAGAGAATATGTTAAAAAGTTTAGCTCTCTAATGTTGGATATTGATAATATGATAGATCAGGAAAAACTCTTCAACTTTTTGTCTAAGTTATAAACATGAATGCAAATGGAGATGCGGAGCCAAAATGTGAAATATATGGTTGGCGTAATCGCAACTGTTGATAAGTAGGTAAATTTTTGAGCGACAAAGGAAACTAAAATAGACTATTCTACTTCTTCGAAGGGCAAAGGCCTAGCCCAATAGAAGAAGAGTGAGGGAAAAAAGAAGAAAGAATCCAAGAAGGAAGATTTCAAAAGAAAAGGTAAGCAAAACGACGACTTAAAGAGTGAGAGATGCCCTCCAAAAAGGGAAACTTACTTGTTACCTATCCAGAGGTCCATAATTTACGACAGAATGTCTAAGGAAGGAAAAGTTAAAAGAATGTCTGAGGAAGGGAAAGCTAAACGCCCTGATCACTGAAGAAGAGCAAGAAGATTCGAAAGTGGCAATAAATTTGGACGCTTTGTTGAATATGATAAAAAGCAAATCCAATCCTTTTGATAAGTTGATGTATATGGGAATACAAGTCAATGGAAAGGAGGTAACCACAATGCTAAATACAGGTGTGTAAAAAGATGGTGTAACACACTTTTTCATGGCAAAAAAGACAATACACAAGTTGGGACATAACGTGTCAAAAACCTTGACAAATATGAAGACCTCAGGAGAAAGGCATAGGCGATGGTAGGAGCTACTTATAATTTCCTATGAGCATAGTGAGTTAGCATGCCATGTTCAACTGCATGGCATACCACTTGAAGATTTCGAGTTGGTACTAGGGATCGACTTCCTAAAGGCAACGAAGACGATGTTGTATCCAAGTTTGGAAGATATGATGATCATATATAAATAAAATTTCTTTTATGTTGACCGTTGTTTATTCAGTAAGGGAGCGACAAATCATATAATAACAATATCACATATGTCATCCATTAACGTCAACAAAATGGTCGAAGAAAGATATCGAGACCTATCTCACCGCCATATGGAAAATTGATGAGGACTACAAGGTGAAAATTCCTTATGCATCATAAGTTTATTAAGGGAGTTTTGGAACGTGATGTCTAAAGAGTTTCCTAAGATACTTACTTCGTTGTTGAGAGATTGATCATAGGATCTAGTTGATTATAAGATCAAATCTTAAACAAGGTAACATTTAAAAACAATTATCATGTTTCCTTATTTCAAGAATTGATGGACAGATTATCGAGGGCTACAATTTTCACGAAGCTTGATCTACGAAGTGGGTATTGACAAGTACAAATAGTTCAGGGTTATCAGTAAAAGACAACGTGTGACTCGGTATAGGTCATACAAATTCGTAGTTATGTTTGGATTGACTAATGTCCCTATGACATTTTGCAACCTGATGAACGATGTATTGTATGACTTCTTTAAAAAGTTCATTACAGTGTAACTCCACAATATACAAGACACCATGGTAGATAACATTGATATGGCTGAATACTTGGAGCACTTGAGGAAAGTATTTGAGCAGCTGAGGTATCACAAGCTTTATGAAGTTGGAGAAGTGTGAGTTTGAACATTTGGATATAGATTCTTAGGTTAATTGGTGAGCAAGGGTCAGGTCAGGATGAATCCAAAGAAAATGAAGGGAATAATTGAGTGGCAGATTCCCATGACAATACAATGTTTACAACGTTTTCTCAAACTGGCTAATTATTATAGGCAGTTTAGTGGGGTACTCAAAGAAAGCGACATCATTGTTGCGGTCTAAATAGAACAAAATAAATTAAATTTTATCTAGACCAATTAGAGGCAAGTGCACCCCGTCGACAAGTAATAAAAATCGGTAAGAACCGGATATCGTACCCAAG
>JANIPN010000217.1:54800191-54811206 GCA_027478595.1 Erythroxylum anguifugum | reverse complement strand
AGTGATTTCTTTTATATTTGGTTACAGGCGACAGCAATCACCAATATACAACGAAACGACAACATTTCAAGAAGGACCTTTAAACTAACCACAAACGATGACATTTAGAGTTAATGCTTCTATGTTTAAACAAGGGCAAAAAAATCATTTGGCAAAAAGGGTAAACGTAGATTGCGTCTTTCCCCTCTTCGCCTAACCCTGCCAAATTAGGGTAGAGTGTCTAGCGGTCTTTGATCCAGATGCAGAGACGGAGGAAGCAGCTCTACAGCCAATGTTGCTTCCGGTGTTCCTTTACAGCTGATGATGCTTCCAGTGTTCACTTGGACGACTTTACACTTTTAGATTGGGCTACACGTGCCAAAATAATATCTACGTCTACATTAGATGAGCATGGGCTTCACAGGTACCTTCATTCTTTCATATTAATTTTGCTCCTGCTCTATATTAATAATTGATTCTCCATGATGAGGCTAGATTAGGGCATATCCTTTCTAACCTAGTATAATAGTGAATTTTGTCTCTGATTCCACCAATCAGAGAGTTAAGAACCCCCTTTCTAGTACGAGTAGTATTCTGAAATCTTCTATTGTTTCTCTCTTGCCAAATCTACTTAATGGAGGAGTCGAAGGAGATGATATATATGTACTTATTATATTTAGGAGTATGGTTCAGCTTCAGAAGCCAGTCAAGTGCTTCCGTGAATGTTGTACCTGCTTTAGAAATAAGACTCAATTCCTTAATCTGCTCCAATATAAACTGTGAAAAGGGGCATTTAAAGAAAATATGACACCTTGATTCTGCCTCTGTCTCATATAGAACACACACTGGATTGTTAGTAATGAAATGCATTCTGTCCGTAGTGCTTAGCTTGTTTAGCACCATAAGTCATTGGAGAATAGAGTAACTAGGCAAAAGTGATTTGTGCCAAACGATAGGAAACCATATTTGCCCTGTGTAGTTCCGATTCTTCCACTTCCTAAATCTTGCAATGTTAAAGGTGTTTGAAGGTAGGTTAGACATTGGAAAGTGTCCTCTCTAACTAGGTTTAGTTGATAATTTGGAGTAAGATACTGCAGCTCTTATGGAATGTTCCATTGACCTCTTAGTAAGATGGATTTAACCTTTGCCTTGATAGGAAATCCATTCCAAAGTTGAAGAGCTTGAGGATATCTCATTAGCGATCCTTTGCCTGTCTAATTATCAAACTATAAGTAAGCCTTATCTCCATTTCCAAACTTACAAGAGACTAAAGGTTCAAAAATAGGTCTAAGCTTCAAAAGCTAGGTCAAGGGCCAAGAGAAAGAGGGTTTTATAGGAATAGACCAAATACTAAAACCTTTTATCATATAGCTGTGAAACCATCAAATCTAAAAAGATTTCTTTTCCAATAGGATATTCCAAAGGTTCTTAATCAATGCTGATTTATTAAAGGAGGCAATAGGAATCAAACCTAATCCTCCTTCTTCTTTCCTTTTGCAAATTTCTTCCCATTTACCCTTAACAAAATGACTGTCCAAATTTAAGTTTCCCTACAAGAATCTTCCAAAAAGCTTCTCAATGGTTTTGATAACATTTAAGCTAGAGATATGTTAGAGGAACAGTATACATAAAGGGAATTCAGTACGGATTTGATAAGTTGCAATCTCCCTCCAAAAGATAGCACCCAATTAGACCACATTCTCAATCTTTTCTATATCTTATCTATCAAAGGAAGGCATTATGAAAATTGAATTATTTTTATGGTGATGGGAATAGCCAAATAGGGCAGAGGAGCCGGCTTCCTGCTCATCCCTGTGATTATAAAGATACTATTTTCTAGTATTAGCCCCTGCAACTAGAATGTAATGACTTTTTGTAAAGTTGATCTCTAGACTTAAAAGATCTTTAAATAAAGAAAGGTTTGACATAAGTAGTTCAATAGATTTGCCATGTGCCTTGTAGAAAAGCAATAGATCATCTGCAAAATATAAGTTGATAAGCCCTACCCTCTTGCATTTAGTATGAAATTTAAAGAACTTGCTATTACCCACTTTCTATTGGATTAGCTGACTTAGGACTTCCATGCAAATGATAAAGAGATATTGAAAGATAGGATCGGCTTGTCTCAAACCTCTTGCACTCCTAAACATGTCAGTTGGGTTACCATTAAATAGAATGGAATAAGTAGGAGTGGTGATACAAGCCTCGACCCAACTGACAAACTCCTTAGGGAAACCCAAGAGTTGTAAAGTTTGAAGGATGAAGTCCCATTCAATATGATCAAAAGCTTTCTTAAAGTCCACTTTTATGATGCAATTCAGTGGGCTATTATTCCTTTGATACCCTTTCATCGGCTCTTGAACAATGGAAATATTGTATCCAATTCTTCTACCATGTAGGAAAGCACTTTGATTGTCAGAGATCAAGAATCCAGGACTAGCTTCAACCTATTTGCTAAGATTTTGAAGATAATATTATATAGGAAGTTAGTGCATACAATAGGCCTAAAGTCATTCAACGTAGAGGAACAAGAATATTTAGGAATCAAGAATATATAAGTTTTGTTGATCTCCATTAGTAGTACTCTTATAGAAAAATTCTAGTATAGCTCTTTTAACCATAGGTCCAGTATCCTGCCATATATTTTTAGAAAAGTAACCATTGAAACCATCAAGACTAGGAGATTTATTAGGGTGCATCTGAAGCAATACCTCTTATATTTCTTTCTCTTCCACTTCCTGAGAGATTTTTTTATGAATAAAGGATTTAAGAGTGATTGTAGTAGCTTGGTTCTATGAAGAGCTATAAAAGCTCTTGAAGAATCTATCCGCTTCCTTTAGATGGTCTTCTTGTTTAGAAATTTCCTCCCCATCTTATAACTTTAGTGAGCAGATTCTATTTGCATTTCTCCTGGCTAAGAAAAAGTTGAAAAAGAATTTTGAGTATCGTTCACCATCTTTTATCCATTGACTTTGGCCCTTTGTTTTACTAAAATGTCATAATCCCTAGGTTTAGAAAGATAAGACATCAAAAGAGTCATCTCAGTACTCAATAGGCTAAGATTGGCAGGATCCAAATCAAGGTTATGCTGGACAATTTCTAGTTTCTCCCTAGCTTTGGCAATTGCTTGTTGAGTGGGGAAATATCTTCTACTCATTAAGATTTTCATCTCCCTTTTGATAGCTTTAAGCTTCTGAATACAAATAAATTGTTGTGTACCTACAACCGTAGCCTCCAAACCCTTTTGTAGAGCCTCAGAGAACCGCTCATCATTAATTAATAGATTGTTAAATTGAATGGCCCTTTTTTGCCCTGGTTATGCAGAAGATTCTCAATTTGCATGGGTTTATGGTCTGAGAATAAGGGGTCTAGGAAAGAAGTTACACTATTAGGAAACTAAGTAACCAAAGCTTTGTTCATCAATGTCTAATCTAGTTTTTTCCTCAAAGCCCATCTTCCTATATGCTTATTACTCCAGGTATATAAATGTCCCTAAGACTTTAGGTCAAAGATTTCTAGCTTACCCACACAATCATTGAAGTCATATGAAAAGTTTCTCAGACTGTAATTTCCTTCAGCTTCTGTTCTATGTAACGTAGAATTGAAATCTCCACATAAAAGCCATGGTCCATTGACCATCTTCTAGAATTGTAGTAAGCTTTCCCATAATAATTTCCTCTGGAAGACATGATTAGCACCATAGATAAAAGAGGAAAAGAAGTCAACATTTACCTGAAGGAATTTACATTTGAGGTGAATGGTTTGCATCTCTGTGACAAAAACCTAAACATCCACCAAAGTAGGATTATATCCAATAATGATTCTCCTGTACCTATGGGCTTGATAGTTGGAGATAAATTTCCATCTTGATCCTAGTTTATTCAATAGATTAAGGATTTCATATATGATTTTAGTTTCAAAAAGAGCAAAAATACATGGCTTTGTGTTATGGTCAAAATCCCTTATAGCTGAGAGCGTTTTAGGGCAATTGATCCCCTTCACATTCCATGCGATGGTTTTCATAATTCAAGCGATTTTGTTTTTGGAGCTTTCCTTTTGCTCCTGTTGGATTTTCTTTTATTGGTTGTTAAAAATTCTCCAATAATAGGATCCTCCTCCTTATTATCCTCAGGAAGAGAACCTATAGTTGCCTTATGATCAAACCCCTTAGGATTGTCATCAAGGTTGACTGGCAATTCATCCACCAAGTTCTCCTCACCCATACTGGTGTCTTTGACTTCAGGAGTAACCTCTTTAGCTTTTTCCCCACCATTGTCTTCAACAAAGGCTTCTTCCCTAACAACATCTGCAACCAATAATTCCCCAGCATCATCTGTAACCAATAACATTTCCCCATCATGTTCTAGTTCATTTTTCTCTTGTCGATCTTCAGATGTAATCTCAGGTCTGGCTTCCGCGATCTGCCCCACCTCTTTGTTTATAAGACCATCTTCTCTATTTTTTAATTTGAATCCAAAGTTAATTTTTTTGTTAAAACTCTTACTTGTTTTTTTATTATATTTTAATTATTTTTTAACAAGATAGAGATAGAATTTCATTGTATGAACAATTCATTTTCTATCTGATTTCTATTAAGCATATATCTAAAATTTTATCTAATATGACAAATATCTAAAATTTTATCAATAATGAAAATATAATATTCGTTAAAAACTAATATTCAATTTGTCCAATCTATTTATAGAGGGTTCAATCAACTTATGTCTTAAAATTTATGACAATAATGTTACAAATTAGTCGCCCAAAGGTTATGTTTGAGCAGCATTCTAGTTTAGTATAAATCTCATTAAACAACCAAAGTCGTAAGTACAAAAAAAATTTGGGTTCCATATCGTTAAAATTAAATTTTTTAATATACCTCATATATGAATTGTTCTGTTACGATAATACTTTATATTTAATCTAAATAGGGTAATTGATAAACCTTAGACATACTATGAAACACATAAATTTAATTAAGTTATCAATATAAGATTTATCATTTTAAAGTAATTAAAAAGAATATTTTATCAATTCATTATTCTTGATATTATTATTTTGAAAAATCTTTGATTAAAGAATTAAATTATATAAAAGGATAACTAATTCATTTTAACATTCTTAACATTTTGATCATCATGATATGTTGTAAATACTAATATTCTTGATATATGAATATAAATAATTTAATCGATAAAATATAAATTAAAAACTCAATTATGATTTAAAATTGTAATTTGTATTTATTGTTGACATATAAAGAACATATTGAATTATAGACAACAAATAATCGAAGAGAGAAAATAATTAATTTAACTTAATTGAAAATTTTAAGACAATTTAGCAATCATACATGATTTTTTTAAATCTTTTTCGAATTGCACTATGAATAAAAATACTTAAACAGACCTTTTTTCCCTACAAATAGGTGAATGATTTAAAAAAATGTGATTCCTTATATGTTCATATTTACTCGAGTTATCTTTAGTTTGGTTCAATAAATAATATTAAAAAGTAGAATATTAAAATGACTACAATAGTTTGTCAGTTTGTTTCCTAAATTGGATAGGAAGGGGACTGCCGATGAGAATAATCATATTTCATAATAATGTATGGTTTTATATTTTATGTTTTGTTATTAATACTATTAATTAGATTACATGAATTAAAGTGATTTTAATTTGAAACAACAATCTTGTTTTACTTTTTAGTTGTATATGTTATGAATTATGTCCTATTTTCTTATCAATATGTAGATTAATTCACAAGATCTCAAACATAGAAACTAATTTTGCAATAAAATAGAGGAAATGAAAATAGAAATTGCTTCGTTGATCTAATAATCTTCATTAATTAAATAATTACAAGAATATGACAGGTTGGTATATTTGATGAACTAATAGCGACAAAGTCTTCTCAAGTGAGAAGTTTTTTTGTCTTGCCTTAGTTGCAAGTTTCTTGGGTGTCGCCGTGTGGCCCGTCTACTCTTTGTGTTTCGCTCATGGTAGATGAAACTCTCTCAATGGATATGGCTCAGTTGTCAGTCGAAATGGGGGAGGAGGACGTGGTGTCTTTCACAGTGGATGAGGTGAACCCTGAAGACCCACTAAATCCTACCCTGTGCTTGGTTGGTCAGTTCCTTACGGCACGGCTCATCAATTTCACGGCTATGAAACAAACACTGGCCTCTCTAATGCGTCTTGTCCTGGGGATGTTAATCACGGAGTTGGAAGGAGGTATTTACACTTTCCAGCTTTACCATGAAATCGACATGAACGGAGTTCTTGACATGTGCCCATGGACTTTCAATAACCAAATCCTCTTACTGGAGAAGATGGACAACTATTCGCATCCCTTGGAAGTCCCCATTTCTCACATCCTCTTATGGGTTCAACTACATGGCCTATGCCCTGGCTTTCGTTCGGCCTCTGTTCTTGAAAAATTGGGGAACCAACTGGGGACGTTTGTCAAAGGGGACCCGGACAACTTCACAAACCCGACCCGACCTTATTGCCGGGTGAGAGTGAAGTGGGCCAAACCTCTTCAAAACTCACAGAAGTTGAAGATGGCAGCAGATTTGGATGGCTTCTTGGTATCTTTGGTTTATGAGTGTCTTCCTGGCTTTTGTTTTATCTGTGGCATCATTGAGCATAGGGAGAAGTTTTGCCCTATCCCAGTCCTTAGCAACGCAGCGGTGGTACCCAAGAAGTACGACCCGCACCTTCGAGCTCCTAACCATAAACCTCAGCTGATTATTGGGTCTCGATGGCTTAAGGATGAAGAGTTCTATCGTCTAGGCCAACCGCATAGCGCTAGCGCTCAGTCTCCGGAAGGCAGCAGCGATGGAGGTGGCACTGCCCCCATGGGCGTTGTGCAAGCTGACGCCTCTTGGGGTACAACTTCAGAGGCTGGTGTGTATCACCAAGCGGTTAGGGGCGCGATTCTAGGTGGGACCAACGGACACCCATATGGGAAGGAAGGGGTGTCACATCACGGCGAGGTTGTTGTTAGTGATCCCAAGTGACGACGTATGGGTATGGCTGACAAGCTTACCTACCCCCTGGGGCTGGCTGTGCAGATAGATGCTTCTCAAGCCTCCACATATCGTATTACGGCAGGTTCTGGTTCCCAGACCCGCCGCCATCCATGAGTCTTTTAAGCTGGAATTGTCGCAGGCTCGGCAACCCCCAGGCAGTTCAAAACGTAATGCAGCTCGCTAGGGAACGTAGGTCGAACTTTATTTTCCTTGTCGAAACTTTATGTACTTCTTTTAAGATTAATGAAATAAAGACTCTTTTAGCTTATGATAATTTCTTTTGCATAGATGCTTCTGGTCACAATGGTGGGTTAGCCTTGTTGTGGAAGGGTGTTAATAGTCTACATTTATTGGGGTCCTCCAGACATTTTATTGATGTGCAAGTATCACTCCAAGGAGTTGTCCCTTGGCGTATTACTGGTTTTTATGGATAGGCAAACCGACTGAGATGAACAGAGACATGGGAGCAACTAATCCATCTTTCCTTGGTTTCAGCTCTCCCTTGGGTTTGTATCGGAGATTTCAACGACATCCTCTTTCAGTCAGAAAAGGGAGGGGGACTATGCCAACCACCTACCTTGCTCAATGGCTTTCGTCATGCAGTCATGAAAGCTGGCCTTTCTAATTTACCTCTGGACGGGTATCCTTTCACGTGGGACAATGGCCGGATAGGGGAGGACCATGTAGAATCCAAATTAGATCGGTGCTTAGTTTCGGATAGCTGGCGCGCCCACTTCTCTGTTTCTAAAGGATCAGTTCTCAATCTCTCTACCTCGGATCATCTCCCTTTGCTGTTTCAATTTCAGATATACGTTCCTCGGCCACAGGTGCGTCTTTTTAAGTTCAAAAACCACTAGTCCAAGGAACCTGCATGTCGACTGGTAGTGGAGCATTGTTGGAGAGATCATGCCCCGCCTGACTTCCTCTCCAAACTAGCAGCATGTTGTCGTCTCCTGGATGCATGGGGTCAGACCTTCAGGCACCAATTTAAAGAATAGCTGGCTGTGTCTCGACATTATATGAATAGCCTACGAGGTAGGCGCTCTGCAGCTGAGCAACGGGAGTTTCTACAGGCTAAGAAGCGGCTGGCAGACTTACTTGCCCAATGCGAACTATTCTGGAAGCAGCGGGCTAAAGAGGCGTGGTTAAAGGAAGGCAATCGCAATACGCGATTTTTCCATGCGAAAGCTACGGCGTGCCAACGCAGGAATTGAATTACTCAACTGAAAGATGAGTTTGGCACGTTGCAGACTTGGGCAACTGGACTCCCACAGGTCATTTCTGATTACTTTGCTAACATTTACTCTTCACAAGATTGTACCCCTACTAGTATTCTTCATTGGGTGCCGCACTGCCTCTCGGACAAGGATAACTTGCTGCTTGATGAGCCATTTACCCGGGAGGATGTTCGACAGGCAGTTTTCAATATGGGTGGGGACAAATTCCCCGGCATCGATGGCTTAAACCCTGGGTTCAATCAACGTTACTAGGATGTTATTGGCGATGATGTCTCGGCTTTTTTGTCTTTAGTGTGCTACAACAGGTATTATTCTACCGTCCCTGCAAGAAACCATCCTTGTACTCATTCCCAAGAAGCAGGATCCGGAACATATGTCTGACTTACGACCAATTGCCCTATGCCAAGTCCTCTACAAGATTATTGCTAAGATGTTAGCTAACAAATTGAAATATGTCTTGCATAAACTCATCTCCTCAACGCAAAGTGTTTTTGTAGCTGGTAGACACATTCAAGACAACTCAGTGGTAACTTTTGAGGCCATCCATTACTTGAGGGCTCGGCGATGAGGAAAGACTGGCTACGTGGCTCTTAAACTAGACATCAGTAAGGCATATGATAGGCTCGGCTGGTGTTTTCTCCAAGCAGTCATGCGACAGTTGGGATTCAATAACAAATGGCTTGGACTAATCGCCCAATGTGTTACTTCGGTCTCCTATCAGGTGCTTTAGCAAGGAAATTTTATTGGCCCGATTGATCCGGGCCGAGGCTTATGACAAGGCGATCCATTGAGTCCCTACCTATTTAATATTTGTGCAGAAGCCTTATCAAGACTTATTCAATCTAGGGTGAATCAAGGGGCTATTCATGGTGTCAAGATCGTTGCCGAAGCTCCCATCATTTCCCATTTATTCTTTACCGACGACAGTGTCCTTTTCTTCAAAGCTCAGATTATTGAAGCACAGGCTATTCAGACACTATTACAGGAATATAAGCAAGCTTTGGGATAGTCCATTAATTCTAATAAATCCTTGATTTCCTTTAGTCCTGATACCGATTTAGTGACCAAATCGGCTATTTGTTCCCTTTTGCAAATTCAGGAACATGATGACTTTGGCAACTATCTTGGCCTTCCAATGGCTATTGGCCGTAACAAGAAAGAAGTTTTTGGATACGTCAAGGATTGGGTTTGGAAAAAACTCAATTCTTGGACTATTAAGTGGTTATCCAAACCAGGTAAAGAAATCTTATTGAGGACCGTTCTTCAGGCTATCTCGAATTATGTCATGATGCTCTTCCTTTTCCCTAAGACGCAATATGAGGAACTTGAGCGGATCATGTGTTGGTTTTGGTGGGGCAATGCAGCCAACAGAAAAGGTATATAATGGATGAACTGGGTCCGCTTATGCAGCTTACGAGCAGCTGGGTTCCTCGCTTTTAAACACCTCTGAGAGTTTAACATTGCTCTTTTGGGCAAATTAGGCTGGAAACTACTAAAGGAACCCAACTCGTTAGTTACACGATTGCTCAAAGCACATTACTATGCCCATTGCTGGTTTTTAGACGCCCCTCTTGGTGCGAACCCAAGTTATCTATGGCGAAGCATTCGGGAAAGCCAACGTCTTCTTCGACGAGGCTTGTGCTAGAAAATTGGTAGGGGGGATAGAGTGTATATCTGGGCTGATCCTTGGTTACAGGATGTTACCAATCCTTTTGTCACCACCCCTTTTGATGCACGTTTTGGTGTCCTCCTTATTCAAGATCTGATGCTTAATGGGAGGTGGAACTCTGGGTTGATAACTACCGTTTTTAACGAACGCGATAGTGATTTAATATTGAGTCTCCCACTTTCTGGTGCTGCTGAGGATGATCTGTTTTGGTTGTATGAGGACAAAGGCTTTTTTTGGGTCAAGTCGGCCTACAAAGCTCTCACTTCTGTTCACCACGAGCCCCCGAATGCCGAAATGGAGCAGGTATGGCAGAAACTTTGGAAACTCAAAGTACCCCCACAAGTGAGCAATTTTATTTGGAGGGCTTCACAAAGCATCCTACCGTTACGTGAAAACTTGCTCTTAAAGAAGGTCGATGTCCCGCCATGGTGCTCGTTTTGTCTTCAATTGTCAGAAAGTTTGCTGCACTTACTGGTTACTTGTTCGTTCATAAAGCGCGTGTGGCAGTGTTCTTATATGGGATGGTTCTCACCAACGGTGACAAGCGTCCAAGATTGGTTGGGGCAGGTTTTTCGCTTGTTTAATGCTAGTGATTTGGCTTTAGCTTTGAGTTTATGTTGGCAGATGTGGACTGTGCGCAACAACCTTATTTGGAACCACAAAGTTGCTACTCCTTTATCGGTTTGGGCTCGAACCTAACGCCTCCACCATGATTGCTCGACGGCGCAAGTGGTGGTTGAGCCTCACCGATCTGTGGAGGGCGTATTTACCTAGCAGCCATGTTGGGACCCGCTTCCGGAACCCAACTCTTAACGAAACCATAATCATAATCACTTCAATTTCTTAACACAAATCCGATCGAATGATTTACTAAATCTAAGGAATCAAAGAATCGAAGCAAATCAAATTCCAATCGATCTGAAACAAATTTCTGACATCCGTGAACAAATATCTTAGCAAAGCGTCGCGTTGGAAACCTTAAGACTAAACCAATCGGAAATCGGTATAAATTTTTCTCTTCAATCTTATGCAATCATACAAATCCCAAAATTCCATCTTTTAGCTGAAGTCTTACTCTAATTCTTTCATCAAT
>JANIPN010000217.1:54616038-54626221 GCA_027478595.1 Erythroxylum anguifugum | reverse complement strand
AACTCTCACCTCAAAAGAGGAATTTAACTAGAGTCAAATTTGTACTACAAATCTTTGACTTTG
Organism: Erythroxylum anguifugum; assembly: GCA_027478595.1. Classification (NCBI taxonomy): domain Eukaryota; kingdom Viridiplantae; phylum Streptophyta; class Magnoliopsida; order Malpighiales; family Erythroxylaceae; genus Erythroxylum; species Erythroxylum anguifugum. The sequence continues at coordinate 54,626,158 of JANIPN010000217.1, read as the reverse complement.
TTTGGTGCATCTAACAAGGAGGTAGCATGCTCCTTATATAGGTAAGAGCTTGGCCTCAATTGTTGTACCCAACCAATATGGGACAACAAAGGAGCCAAACTTAACAGAGTGTTCATACCCCAATCATACTCTCCCAACCGACCCCTCATTTTCTATCCATCAAACTATTTTATTTTATTGGGGCACTCGCCCATCTCTTAGGAGACTAAAAAGCAACTAACAGTGTCTCGCTCATCCACTAAAGGTGATTATCATGCTATGGCTGCAACGAGTTATGAACTTTCTTAGCTTAAGGCACTGTTGTGATCTTTGGGAGTTGAACCTTCCAGGCCTATACATCATATATTGTGATAATACTACATTGTTCTATATTGCATCTAATCTTGTCATTCACAAACATACTAAACATATTGAGATTGACCACTATTATGTTTATGATTAAGTTCAGTCAGTGACCTTTCTTATTGAACTTGGAATCATCTAGTTGATACTTTTACTAAAGTATTGGGGAAATAATAATTTGAATATATTTGTATAAGCTTAGATATGAGAGGTCGTTGGCATATTTAGGAGATTTGAGCTTCCTAGCTGAGTAGGTTTTGTGTTTGTTCCTCTTTATTTCCTTTGTAGGACTGTACAATGTAGTGTTTGGCTTTTGATAATATAATTTCTCTTTAAAATCCCAAAAAATAATTTGAATATATTTTCTGCAAGTTGGACATTTGTGACTTACGTACTCCGACTTGAAGGCCAGTATTCGGAACTATACAAATATGATAAATATGTAAATGTAATATTTTATGTGTTATCTAGTTTCCTAGTTTAGGAGTTGTATCATGAGTTAAATTAAAAAAATATTTTCTACTGTTGGTTGTCATTTTAGGCGTAATATTGTACATCAAGTTGTATGTATTGTTTTCTAGTGGTTAATGAAAGATAAGCCATTGAATCTCAAAATTCTTCATTTATCCTCTATCTAAAGTTCAAATCTTGAAACTGACATGAGGATATTTTTAGAAATTTTCACCCAACTGAATTTATACTAAAAAGATTAGCACTTCATATAACTTCCGTCACCGAACTTTGTGTGTCGAAATACTAAGAAATTGATACAATACAAAGTGCATGGAACTGTACCTCCAAGAAAGAAATGATGCCTTCAATCGTTTATTTTCGTGCTAACACACTAACGAAACAATGAACATGTTGGAACCCGTTGTCAGGATATACCTTGATCATATGCAGCCGAAAGGGAAAAGAGGTTGGACCAATAAGAAAAAAATCAAGCATTTGACAATAAAACAATATATTTTAGGAACGCATAAATAAATAAATAAGTGATAATTCAAGTTTATATTGAAAAATCGATCTATCCCTGAAGATGTGACCATGATGTTGTCATCTTTCTGCTTTCTTTAACATTTAGTCCCTTTTGTTTCCTGACAGGCACATGTACCACCTCAGGCAGCTGTGTTGGTAATTGGCAGATGCTTGTGAAGAAGCATCAAAAAGTAAATGAAAGGAATATGCGAGACTCGGTCGAATAATACACAAAGTTTGGAGAATATGCGGCGAACGACATGGTTGATGTATCCTACCTACTACGTTCCATATTCAAATGCGAGATGGTTAAAAAATCCGAAACTATGTATAAGATAATGCGAGTAATTAGCAATAGAGTCCATAGCCATACTTTCATTTATTTATTACAAGAGTTTAAAGTTACCTCACCGTCTATCTTTTGGTATGATATCATTAGAAATACTTTGGATGATTAACAATTTATATGGTCTTTTGTTTATTTTTCTTATACATGACTGAACTTCGTTTTTGTCGTGTATAAGTAATGCACATGCTGCAAAGGCTCTTAATATTTATAGTCAGCAACTTTTGACTCACCACCTACGCCTGAAGCATTACATACTCGTTCAGAAACAAGAGAAAGAGGTGGCCATGTCTCTAGCTTATTGTGTAAAGGAACAGAAACCATGCGTTCAGTGGGTTGAGAAGTACTTTAAGGATTGCCTTTGCAACAGAAAAGATGAGTTATCTTTTGCTTTTGGGCTCATTGGTTTGGTTTCTTGGGGAGTTGCTGAAATCCCTCAAATCTTCACCAACTTTCGCAATAAGTCCAGCCATGGAGTCTCTCTTACTTTTCTACTAACTTGGGTTGCGGGGTATGTTATATCTTCCACTGATGTAAATAGTCACATATATAAAGATAACTTTTCTTCCATTTTTCTTAAAGTCTCTTTTCAATATAGAAACGCACAAATTTTGTATATACTATATAGTATAAACACCCGACATTGTATCTATATTCTCCAGTGGACTTGTTCTCTTTGATGGTTGTGGATTTCGAGAAAATTAATGGGTTCTTTCACTTTAGGTGCTCAGCAAAGCAATTTTAACTCACTCCTGCAAATATATTCAACTGAAAATTCTAGTTTTACTTAATATTTGTATCATATACTGGCTGTTTTACTTGTTCAGGGATATTTTCAATCTGGTAGGATGTCTTCTGGAGCCATCAACGGTGAGTGAATGACAGGGAAAAAGATAGTAATGTAAAAGTGTAATTTAGCAGTTTTTAGAGTCAAATATCTATTTCGCTGGCTGAACTCTAAAAGATAAACTACAGCCTGTTAGTGTCAGTTCTTCAATCTGATTGTTTTCTTCTTTCTATTTTGTGGGTGCAGCTTCCCACCCAGTACTACACTGCTCTAGTAAGTTTTCTTCTGCCATCTCTACATGCTTCAAATGATGAGTTACAGAAGGGACCTGCACAATATATTGAGATTGCAACTTTATCTCATCCTGTTAAAGGGTTCTTTTTCTAGGGACAGGATCTTCTGTCCAATATTATGGTGTCTTATTCTGTCCATAAATCTTATTCATTCAATTATGCAGGACCGACGCAGAACCCACATAAATAAATAGCTGAGACTCATACAACAGAATAAGACACTATAATATTAGACAGAGGATCCAAACTGCTTTTCCTGATGGCATCTCTTCTCAATCACGAGGTTAATAGAACAAAAATAATAAGTATAGTACTGAATTAAAATTTCCTCTGGAACCAAGTAAATTAGTGAAAATAAATGTACTAGAATTGAGCGGCATACCATGATACTGGTTCTAGGCCCAGCTTCTCTGTCTGATTCTAGCTCAAGATTGCTCTAATGCTTTGGATTATAGTACTGAAGTGAAAGAAGAGTGATAAAATATATCCATGTACCTTCTCACAATTCTTAATCTTTCATTAAATTTCTACAGCTCTACACTACAAGTACCGTAGTGTTAGTAATGCAAGGTTTCTACTACGACCACATCCGCAGATGGTGGAAACGCCGGCAAAACACAAATCACCCACAGGTACATATAGGTCCTTGCTACTTGCTTTCTCTTTCCTGTTATTCAACTAATTTAGTACTCCTGATGCTTGGAAACAAAATGAAATATATATATACCACCAGGTCGAGAATGAGAAAGAGCCCTTGAAGTTGAAACCAAAGTCGTCTGCAGATTCTGGCATTCCAATTCCTGCACCTAAAGCAACTCCTAGAAGGGAGTTCTACTATACGTAGGCTTATTTCTCTCCAGCAAAGGGTTGACAAAAGAGTGCTTTTTTTGGGCATATGTTTAGAAGAATTGACTTGTTTCTTACACATGGTTTCAGGTCAGCAAGATCTTTGGCTGGAAGTGATACTCCCCCATTTCGAACTTACCTCAGAGCAGCTAGAAGTGGTCCTTCGGCTATGGAACTAGAAAATGAATCATCCTCGGAAGATGAAGAAGCTCGTGTGGTAGATAAATCAGTTAACCAGCCTCGACCAATCCCACGATCAGTAAGTTTTTAGTCAATCCAAAATAATAATGATAATTAGAACATCATTTGTCATTATACCCAGTCCATACATATGGCTATTCACTTAAGACGTATGGAAGCACACAAATTCTTGCTTATATCTTGGGTATGACATTCTCAGGCTGGTTATGGAACCTTTCTAACTACATCTCTCAACCTACCCCTGCAAACCAACGGCTTGACAGTAGCAATCAGTAACAGAAAATTTTTAAACGTAAGCTTCCTTATGACATACTTGGAACACTCTAATTTCTGTTTTTCTGCAACAACGTTCTCCAACTAAACATGTTTCTAAATTGTTTTCACTTTTGGTCTATTTTAGGAAGGTGGAATGGAGCATAATGTGTATGGACAGTGGTTGGGGTGGCTCATGGCTGCTATATATATGGGTGGTAGAATCCCTCAAATTTGGCTAAATGTGAGTCCTATTCCACACAAATTTGAATACCAGATGAGTTCCGTTCAACCTTTTAAAGCCTTACTGTTATTTGACTTCTAATACAAACTTCTTATTTTCATTCCCTAGATCAAGAGAGGGAGTGTAGAGGTAATGCCCTTAAAAAATATTGCTTTGTATTTATAATTCACAAGCCGTTAAAACTCTCAGTTATCATCTGTGCTAAATCATATTCTTGTACATAGGGCCTGAATCCTCTAATGTTCATGTTTGCACTGGTGGCTAATCTCACTTACGTGCTAAGGTTCTGCTCTCACCTAAAAACACACGAACATGATGATTAGAGACTCGAAAATTTAACTATATGTACTGATGCAGCATTCTTGTTAGAACCACTGAATGGGAAAAAATCAAGGCTAACATGCCATGGTTGCTGGACGCAGCAGTTTGCGTGGCCCTCGACTTACTTGTATCCTTTTTCTAATCTTCTTGAATAACATATGCCAAAAAATGGTTGTGGTGCCGTTATGACATCAAACTAAGCTAAATCCCAACTGTTTCTATTTTCTACTCCTTGAGTCCTTGACACATATCATATTAGATCATATTGCAGTACATTTACTACACACACATTCAAGTGAAAAGGAAGAGTAGCAGAGGACAGCATGTGGACTATATGGATGCAGGCAAAGCAGCTAAACACTGAAGAAAGATTCGTGCTTGTACTATGGATATTGCAATTCAGGCTTTACTAGTTATAAGCTCAATATAAAAACATTGAATTCATCGATCTTAAGCGAAGAGCATCTATCTGTTCTGAACTTATTCATCCATTAGCCAAATTACGTTGTTTGAAAATTTTAGACTTTTTAGACTGATTTTCTTTTCCATGTTTAGTTGCTTACTACTTGGGATTTGTTTGTTGGTTTATGTCTTACAACTAATCAATTGATTGTAGTTGTAATATGTAACAGTACTTTAGTTATGTATCCTAGATCGAACGTGAAAGGGCAAGAAACGAAAAAAATATGAAAATACTTAATTTTAGTCTCCGTAACTTCAAACGATCTTTCCGAAGTTGAAACGAGCGTGAATCTACCGTCACCTTCGTAGGAACTCCTCTCCAGGACGCGGGTAAGGTCTTTTTGCAGTTTTCTCAAAACGTAAGTTCTTTTAACAGGTTAGAGAATCCTTATACTTACGATTGATTATATGAGCAACTGCAAGAGACCTTAACCTTAATATATAGCTTCCATATCGGACGTCCCCATCACAAGACTGATATGGGTTTAGTCCACACTGATTCGGATCCATTTTCTACACGGACTTTGACTCATTGATTTAGATCATTTATTAGGCTACTTTATTATCTTTATCTGTATCAAATTACATAACTTAACCGATAAGTTATTAAAAAACTAAAAAATGCAATTAATAGTTGTCTAACTTTATAAAAATGATAAAATTGTCCAACATTTTCCCCCTTGGATAAGCATTAATTGCAGTTTTGACTCTAGTTTAAAAACATTTTTAAAAACTCGGTTAAGCCATGCTACTAAATTAGTCGCCTAAGTTTTAAAAATAAAACATTTGATCCAAAGATAACAAAAGTTCATCATTTCTTCTTGCAAGGCTTTCGATACTGAAAAGTATCAAATGCATGTGTCATGTGTGACCCAGATCCAATACAATCACGTATGCCTACTACCTTACTAACATGAATGGGAAAATGGAGTGTGGCAAAGTAGGATGATACCTTTATGATCTAAATTATTTCATCTTCAATTGTAGGTCTCGATTTCTCCAACTTTATGCTAAACTGCATATGTTAAACTGTATTAGAGAAATCCTGTTTTCTCTTATCGAATGCTAAACAATATTAGAGAAAACTTATTTCCTCTCATCAAATGCTAAACTGCATTAGAGAAAACCTTTATGTTCTCCAACTGAATGTTAAACTGCATTAGAGAACCTTTATGGGATTAAAAACTTATATCCCCCTATGTCATATCAAATTTATGGATATCCTTACTAAAATTGTATGCGTCTAAATGACATAGGTACAACGTCAATCTGTATATATGCCTAATGACCTTTAAATGCTTAAGATCGACACATATCTTAGACTTTCATATGTAGTATGACAATATACGATAACACGTATTACTGAGGATAAATAATGATCATCTTTATTCATGAACCATCATACTGTCATAATACATCAAATGTATAAATGTACATGGAGCAAACAAAATGATCTCCTAATTAACAGTGTCTAATGACGTCAAAATACCCATACTGTATACTTGTGTTACAAACACAAGTGGACGAAGTCCTTTGGTTAAAGGATCAACTAACATTTTCTCAGCCCTTAAATGCTCCAAATCTTAATGTCACCTTTTCGTATTAACACCTTTATGGCCAAATAATGGACCTTTAAATGCTGAGACCTTGTGATATTTTTTGTTTTCATTAAACAACATAGCAAGAAGATTACCATAGTACAACCAAATAGGTCTAGCCACTGAATCAACTACAGACAACTCAGAAATCAAGTTTTTGAGTCAAATCGTATGTGAAGCAGCCCTATAGCATGCACTCTACATGTATAGTTGAGGAAGTTACCTGTGTCTACTTGACACACTTCTATGACATGTTATCATCTGCAAACTTAAAACTCTAACCTTAAGAGGACTTTCGATCATCTGGACACATAGCTAAAATCTAAATCTGAATTCCCTACGAAGTTTAATCTGTTGAATGTGCCCTTAATTTCTTTTAGTATCTCAACACTCGCTAGACTGCATTCCAATCGTCTACACCTGGATTAACCAGATATTGACCAAACAGTCAAATGATGAATGCAATGTCTTGCCTAGTATATAGTCGAGCATACATCAGGCTATTAACCTTACTAGAATACGAAACATTCTTCATAACCTCTCTCTTTACTTTATTCTTTGGATACTGTGCCAAAGATTTTCTCTTACTATAAGAGATAGGTGCTACGACATGTTTACAGTTAATTATATTAAACCTTTGTAACACATACTTAATGTATGCATTCTATGTGAGGTCTGATGAGTGTTGAGATCTGTCCTAATGAATCTAAATATTTAGGACAGAAGATGTTGCAACGATGTCGTTTATATCAAAGTTCTTGACCAAAAGTTACTTAACATCATACAACATGGTCAAGTAATATATCATCCACGTGCAGTAATAGGAAGATAACTTTGCTCCCCCCTTACCTCATAGTATAAGCAACATTTTAATTTTATTTTCCATGAAGCCAAAAAAGGTCATAACCTCATCAAATGTAAGGTATCACTTTCGAGAGGTTTGATGTACACTATATATTGATCTGTTTAATGTGCAAATCACGTCAGTTTTATCAGGATCCTGAAATCATTTAGGTTGTACCATATAGACCTCTTTATAACGGTCCTTATTTAGGAAAGCGGTTTTGATAGTCATCTGATGTAACTCTATATCATCATGAGTTAGAAATGCCTTAATCACTCAAAATGTATCCTACAAGGATACGAGAGAAAAAGTAAAGTCAACCTTTCTCCTTGAGTGAAGCATTAGGCAATTGAGCAAGCCCATAAATCGCAGAACTTTATCCCGAAATCCATTAAGTCTAATCTTCATTTACAACTGATGAGTTTGCAGTTCTACTGTAAATCAATTGGCTCTCAAACCTTACTATGCTTCTTGGATTGCATCTCGTCATTCATTGCATCCCACCACAAATCCTCATTGGGTCCATAACATGTCTAATAGTATAGTTGTTTCTGGACTTATGTAAAAGTAACTGGATTCATAACATGTCTAATAGTATAGTCCTATATGCCTGATAGACTATAAAATCAGATAGGATAGCAAGTCGTCTTACTCTAGTAGATTTACGTAACTGTATTAAATCTTGTACCCCCAGGAACTACTGTGTGTACAGGTATGGGTTCCTGTTCTTGTACAAGCACAGTACAAAGACCTATATCTACTGGATCTAACTATATGAGTAGCAGGTACGGGATAACTGGAGTATCCGCCCTGCTATCATCTGAAGGATCAAAGAGCCCACTATCATCATAGACATTGTATTCAAGAAACTTAGCTGTTTGTGATTCCACTATTCTAGTCCCTTATTCTCTATCAAGGCACTTGTCTCAACATTAGGTAAGGTTGTGTACCTCTGGGAGACATTATCAAAAAACTCCTTCATTATGTCTATGTCTGGAATTCTATTTAGTAGATGATCAAGTATGGATCTCTTAATGGTCATCTGATATAATCTGTTAGACCGATCCCAAGCTTCATAGGCTGCTTTATGAGCTCTCGAGCTTATAGATGTAGGTGGAGATGGCCTATCCGTCCGTATGACCATATCAACCTCAGCTATCTCTATAGCATTCAATACGTCCTCTGTCCACTTCTTTGTATTGAGACCGGTCATGGTTTCATGGTGACATTGATTTTGTTGATTGAAAAGGTGACTACATAATAACAATATTTCAATCAACACAAATGTAGGACAACAACGATACTCAAAGCCATTGAATAGTATCTTTACTGAAAATATGATCACACATATTATGAAACACCTTTGGGCTGAATACATAATATATGCAATTAGACCTCCACATAAAAGCGATCAGAGTACAAACTATCAACTCTTATAACACTACCACCTTTGGGCGAATAGATCACTTGAGCAACAACTTTCCTCCATATAATGCCTTTATGAACATCTTGAAATGTTATGTAAGGCCAACACTTTTGGGCAGAATAACCAAACATAAAATCAAAGACATCCCCCAACATGCAAGCAGAACAATTCAAAATACTGACTTGAAAGGCATATTGTATGTGACAATATAACATCAATAAATGCAAAACCTTAAATGCACAGTCTCATTGTCACATACTCGTGCTAAAGACATTCTTTGAAAACTTCATTTGAGATTTTCGTAAAAGAAAAATCTTAGTAGAGTGATTATCGTGCGCCACTGGATACTGAATCGACCACCCAAGACACGAGAACCTCATGTATCTCCCCTATGGTAAGTTCGTTGCATAAAAATTCACTCAAAAATGGCTTCAAAATGTCTTAATTCTTTTTTTTGGAGTTAAACTTTAATTTATTACTAATGTAACAAATCTAGAAAATGAAAAAACTCAATTTACAAATTTTTTAGAATCGAAAACTGACCTAAAAACATCCCAGGATACCCTTACGGGAAATTTGAAATTTTTGTGTGTTTTTTTTAAAATACTGTAGAAAGGTTGACGTTAGCATTGTGTTAGCGCACTATAGTGCTGACATCATCTGCTGATGCCAGCATGGTGTCGGCTGTGAGTGGAGTTTAAGGTGTATGTGTCACACGAGTCGCCAATGATGCGTCCCAACAGTGAATGGCACGTGCTCAACACGTGCTAGGCACGCACCTGCGCACGCTTATCTGATGGAGCTTGTGTTGCGCGCGCCGGCACGGTCCACCCAGCTGGCACGTGCATTGAACGTGCCAGATGTACCATCCCTTGGGGTGGTATTGTGTGCCATCAGGCGCGTGTGTCTGTCGGCTTCATCAGAAAAAGACAATTTTCAGTGAGTTTTGGGCCTAATTGGAAAAAGACGATCTCCGAAAACCTTACGGAGAGAAAGCGAAAAAAATTCCTTTTTAACCACTCGATCACGTCACTGCTCTGATACCACGTGTAATACGTAATGACACCTTAGTTACGTATCCTAGATCAAACATGAATGGGAAAGAAACGAAGAAATGTGGAAGTACCTGTCGGACCCCGAACCCGGAGCCCGACTGTCCCGGGAGGTGAGCCCTGCTGAG
>JANIPN010000217.1:54543145-54554402 GCA_027478595.1 Erythroxylum anguifugum | reverse complement strand
GTCAGGGATCCAAATTTTGGTACAGAATATGTAGCGGAAGAAGTGGAATTGGTGTTGAAACTTGGTCTACTGTGCTCACATTCAGAGCCTGCAGCTAGGCCAAGTATGCGCCAAGTGGTTCAGTTATTGGAGGGTGATGTTCTTTTGCCCGAACTTTCATCTCTTTGCATTTCTGCAAGTGGCCTATCATTTGGAAATCGTGAAGGCTTCTCTGATCTTGCCTTGTCCTACCCGTCGTCCATGGGTAAAGCATTCTCGTATACGACTTCAATTGCAGAGTCCCAACTTTCGGGTGGTAGATGAATGCAATTTTGTACTTATTACTCTAAATCTCTATGATGTATCAAAATTCAATAATGTACATGGCCTCGTCCGCAGGCTTTTACTCTCATTGTAACTCCCTTCTTAACACATGCTTAAGTTACAGAACAGTATTAAGATATATGTTAAAATATCTTATTAATTAATTGTGGGTATTATAATTGTGTGAGATTCTTGAAGATAAGGTTTATTTGAGATAAAATCTTAGAGAAGATGGGATTTAACTGGGATAAATTCACCGTATCTTGACGAAGACAATGTGTAGATTTTTGGTGATTTTAGAACTATCTTTGGTAGCTGCATTTCATCTGCAATAACGTAAATTTCAGGACTGTTGAGAGGTTTTGCGTGGAAAAAATGACATAGTGACTTGAGAATTGTATTTTTGGATGGTACAAAGAGTTTAATTCATGAGAAATCAAATCATACGCGTTGATTTTGATAACCTTAATAGAAACCTTTTTGTCTAAAATTCCTGCTCCCAACTGTATGGACGGACCTACACGATTGCTTACGTCTTTCAACAGCAAGTCGTCATTTTTCACCAAGAAAGAAAATGTGTCGACAATTATGGCCGAAGCACAAAAGTCACAACTTTGTGTTGCACGTGGAGGAAATATGGTAACTTCATTGCGTTGTTCCAATCAAGCTCTTGAGCGTTCCCATCTAAGCTGAAGAGTCCCAACACTATAATCATTAAAATATATAAATAGGAAGCTTCTAAGGTGAATCTAGGATCTATTTCACACTTCCATCGTCTTTATCCCTTAACAATATGGTTGGAAAATGCGCATGTATATCTCTGCTCCAGGATCTGTCATTGCTAGTATACCTGGATTGAAACTTGAAGGATTCTGTCAAGAGACTACTTGCTTTTGTCTTGATCACAAAAGAATTGCAAGGTACTTTCAAATGATAATATCCTGGTAAACAAAATAAATCTATCACTACAAGGAAAGTGAGAATTGGCGACAGAGACGGAAAACTAACCGTCGCAAATTATTGACGATTTTTACTTGCTCGTTGGAAAATTTGATAGAGAAATATAATTTAGCGACGGGAATAATACAGTTGGCAAATAAGGCGGGAATTGATGTCGGATTAATGTAGTTTTGATATTACCGACAGAATATTAGCGACGGAAAATGCCGTCGGTAAATTTCCAACCTATACGTCGTTGTCTGCTTGCAGTTGAACATTATTAAGTTGAAGAAAACGTCGTCGTTTTGTTTAACAACAAACGTCGTTTTGGTAACGTTATAACGTTTTGATGAAATGCCTCTTGTTAGAAAATTTTGTTAATTTGTGAAGATGGAGTTGATTTGTATCAGAGAATGAGTTAATGGGTAAGCGTACATGCATATTTAGGGGTCACATATAATAATTGAAGATGATCGTTGTCACTTGTATAATTAAGCTACATTAAGAAGCATTAAGATAGTTATATACTAGAGACCCTAATTAAGTACCCTAGTAAATATTGCAAAAATATGAAATAAACATTTTATGCGTGGTATTTACATCATAATTAGCATCTTTTTAATTCTTAAGAATAATGCTTAAATTCATGATAAGTATAGCATTATACTTGAGACTTGTCATATGTTTTCTAATATAGCCTAATTCCTCCTCTACGTCCTTTTCTTAGGATAGAATGATAATTTTCATCTCTATTTTAAAATGAAAACAAGGTAACTCTTCCTCCTCTTTTATAACTTAGAATATGTGGATGAATTATATCTTAATTAAACTTGATTAGACTTTGATATCGATTAAGACTCTACTTCCTTATAAGAATAAACTTTTATTGATTTAACTTACCCTTTTCAAATAATTAGGCACTTTAAGTAAACTTAAGGCCCATAAGCCTAAAGAAGGATGACGAGTCGTGCCAAATTGGTCAGTCCCATCTATACACTCATTAGGAATATTGTTTTCCCCTAAGTTTCTTCTCTAAACTTTGATCGAGAAAAAAACTTTTTAGTATTGAAGTCTAGTTAACTTAATCAGGATAACCTTCAGGTTCCTCAAGGATCATCTCTTAATCATTAAACCATATGGCTATATTTCTGTAATGGGTAGGTCAAAATAATCCAACATTGTTCCTTAAGTATTAATTCATAAACCAATATATGTATGTTAAAAACAAGCAAAAAAGAAGCATCAACCTTTGGATATCCATCTTATGTTTAACCCTCAAGCCTTCATAAGACACATTGATGACTTAAGAAGAATCTTCATCTTCCTTTAGAAGATTCATTAGGATTATTCCTATGTAAAATTTCTTATGAAATACATTTATCCCTTATGATATATAGAAACTTCAACTTACTTTAGGGGATAAATTATCATTTAATCTTAATTGTTAACTCAAGTCAATCTCAATTATCCATCCCTCTATATAAGGTGCATGGTTCACTTCATAATTTTTTATAATTGTCGATAAAGAAATTACCACCTACCCTTTGTATGTCTATTTGCATTCTTCAGGAAGATGTCATCGTTGGATTTATTTTTCAGCTTGCTTACTTGAGAAGATTTAGTGTTAAGGTGGTAAAAAAGTTTGTGTTCTTTTTTAAGCTTCAAATCTTCCTTTACCCTTTTAAATTATGATGGTAGCATAGATGATAATAGTAGTTCAAATAATGAGATGAGAGCCTCTTATTCTATTGAATATAGTGATGTAAGATAAATGGCCTCCAATTTTTGGAATAGCATCCATGTATTTGTCAAGTCTAGTGAGACCATATTACCCTAACCCATGTATTCAAATGACAAGGCCACTTTTAAAGTGTCATATGAACCTGAGCCAATCAAGTTTAAGAAAGTGTTTTGCTTATACATGTCTCGCTTGGTATCCATGCTTAAAGGCTTCGATAAGATCTTCAAAATGTGATTAAAGCCAAATGAACATAAGAGGATTGAGTTTTAAAAGATCATGGAGAGATTCCACATCCCTGAGGAGATAAGGTTATAAATTATTTTTCCAACCTTATTGTTATAAGGAAGACCCATCAAAGATGTTTCTTTCATTTTTCTTGTCAAAAATTTGCATACTCTTTCATCATGAACAACTTCCTAACAATGTTGTCATCTCATAATTGCTCCTACCTTGCTCAATATGTTTGAATTTCATGGTTCTTCACTGTTATCCCTTCTTCTAGGTTTTTTAGGTCTTCTAGGCTTCTTATTGATCAAAGGAGGTAACATGAGCTACAATTTTATTTGTTCTTTGCTCAAAAATTTTCACGTATTCTAAACTGTGCTCAATACGTTTTATATAATTGTTTTAATATATCCCGCTTTCTAAACTGTTAACAATTTTGTTCTTGGTTGTAGGAACTCATTTGTTGGTAGTATTTATTTTCCGAACGAGATTGAAGAGAAGCTTTAGAAGGTATTGAAATGACATTCATTTCCTTATTTTTGACAATGTCAACAATGACTTTGCATACATTTTAATCGCAATTGTATCAGTTTCTATATTATTCATTGTAGCTTCGTCATTATTTTGTTTCACGTACTTCAAGAAAAAAACCTTCTGTGTGCCGGTTGAGGTAAGTGAATTTGTTTTTTACTACGTTTTTTGAACTTCCCATATGAATGTATTACATGGTTGATTTAATTTGGCTTGCACGAACTGAAACTTGTTTGTGGTATGAACTTCAGTTTATCAATGAATTAATATAGGATAAGTTTGACTTATATTATTGTTCCAATTACCTTAATTATGTCAATATGTTATTTCATTGATGCTCTCTGAAATGATTTTGTTCTGTTTACTTTTCATGTGCGAATTTTTACATGGTTGTTTTCTTTAATTGTATATGTTAAACTAATTTATTAAATTAAGAATTCATATTTTTATTAATTCTTATTATATTTGGCACTGGTACATATTTAATATAGGTTAAATATCAAACTTTTAACAATAATTCTCTTATAACATATATGATTACAAACATATATATTCGATCTTCAATTTACAAATATTTTACATCTCAACCCATAAACCTTAACCCATAACCCGTGATGGAGCTCCCGTAAGGCTTATCGGTGAAAAATACCAGGTGCCTAGGAGTTAGAACAAGAACTTGTTCTGTTGATTCACAAGTCTTATCTTAGATGTTTTGTTAAGTTGTCGTTTTGCGCTTATTTTCTATTTAATTCTCTTTAAAGTGTGGAAATTATGATCCAAAATTAATGGAATTGTCTTTTAATTATTTTTAGGTGATTTTCAACACTTTAGAGATGGAATTGAATCAAAAGATGCAAAAGAAACAAAGAAAATCCGAAAATTCCATATTGACAACAAATTCAATAACTAAGCGTGGGCACGTGCAAGGATGAAAAAAATCTACAGATCTATTTTCAAAATTCAAATCCGAGATTTTCATAATCTTTGAAGATCATATTGCTATCTTATCAATGGAGATCAGCATCTTGAAGTGGGGATAAGGACTATCTACTGAAGATCACGAAAGAGAGAAGAGAAGAGGGATCGGGAAAGTATAAAAGGAGAAGAAAGTTACTGTTCACACAGCCTTTAGGATTAGGATAGTTTTATATTTTTCTACAGTGTTTTCTGCAGCTTTTTCATTAGGATATTTTTACGTTTCTACAGTCTTTTTCTTTTGTTTTTTGTAGCCAATATTTAGGAGCTTTTACGTTTTTCTTCTGCAGTTTTCTGTTAGTTTTTCTGGATACCATCTTAGGAGTAGTTTCAGTTTTCTGCCCTTTTCTTCTAGTTTTTCTAGATAGCCATAGCTAGCTTTCAATTTCTGCACTATTTCTTTAGGAATTTTTGGGCTCTTTAGAGAAAGACTAGAGATGGAGACTTTGTGTTTGGCTATTCCTTTGTTTATTTTTACTTTTGTTATGAGTAGCTAAACTTCTTTTCTTGGTTGAGGGAAACTATGTTATCAGCTATTATGTGTGAGATGTTTCAATAAAATTTGTTTTGTCGATGAACATTGAATATCTTCTGAATTACTTATTCTAATTGAATTGATTGATTTCTAGGTGCGCAACTAGGGATTGATTCATTCAATAGTTAGATTAATGAAATATGACGTTCAATTTTGTTAATCACAAGTAGCAATTAGGATTACATTCTTTATGTTAGAGTGGGGAATTCTAAGAAGAGACTCGTCTTGATTAATTACATGTCGTACAGGTGTTATCTTGTTCATTGGTTTTTTAGTTGTTAAAGCTATTATTCAATTGAACCTACGATTGTATCTAGGTTGTTGATTAATAAGAATGCTTAGAATACGTGTTTCTATTTATTTGCACTTAAGAGAAAACAACCCCTAGTGAATGTTTATTAATGAACTAAATTTTATATCAAGGATCCATTTTAGTGTGATAACGTCAGTAACCCGAAACCAAGGTTTGTTTACTGAATTTCTAGATCTGAATATTTTTGTTTAATTTCAGTTTTTGTTATTTCTAATTTCTTAAATTACGTGAACCAAAGCCCCCCCTTTGTTACTTTATTTTAGTTTTAAACTTGCTAACCTTTACCGTTAAAAATTCCTTGTGGGAACGATCCCTACTTTCCACTACTACATTATTTTGTATTGACAGAAATTGGTTTCTTTTTAAATTTGGTTGTAGGCGACAGCAGTACCATATTTTGTAATCTTTGGTTAACATTAATGATACTAACTATGGATTCACTGTTTTAAATCAACAGTTTTCCATAAATGAGTTTCCAGGATAAATCATGGATGTATAGACAATTAACACTTGATGGTTTCATTAATCCTGAATTTGTTGAGGGAGTTGAAGCTTTTATTCATTATGCATGTTCTCAACCTGCATATATGGATGGGTCAAAGATCAGATGTCCATGTAAAAAGTGCAAACACAAATGTTTCCTTCCTATTGATGAAGTTAATGGGTATTTGCTGAAAAAAGGGTTTGTTCCCAATTATTTTGAGTGGACACGACATGGGGAAGCACTGATTTCTAGCACCTCAATGGGTAATCAAACACAATCGTCTGTCAACTTAAATGAGTTTGAAAGGGGGATTGGATTTAGGAAAAATTATGTGGATGGAACTAAGAATCCATACACACAAATGGTTTATGATGCAACCGATTATACCTCTGAGGAAAATAGGGGAAATCTTGAAGAAGAACTAACCCATATGCAAAACAATTTTTTGACTTACTATAGTCAGCTGACCAAGAATTGTAGCCAAATTGTGAGACAATGACCCAATTGTCTTCAATTGCTCGAATATTGAACATAAAGTCTGAAGGGCATATTTCAGACAGTAGTTTTGATAAAATTCTCGAATGGTATAATAAATCATTGCCACCATATCATACAATGGTTGATAGTTTTTACAATATAAAGAAACTTAATAGGAGTCTTGGTTTTAAAAGATTGATTGTTGCAAATTGGGATGTTTGTTGTATTGAGGAGATGATGTAGAATTACAAGAGTTAAAATTTTGTGGTCAATCTAGGTTCAAGCCTATAAAGCGTTCTATGAAACAAAAATTAGTACCCTAGAAGCAGATGTATTATTTCCCGTTAACTCTGAGACTTCAAAGACTATATGCTTCTGATGTTACTGCATCTCACATGAGATGGCATGATGAATACGAATAGGAAGATGGAATAATGAGTCATCCATCAGATGCACTAGCATGGAAACATTTTAATGACATCCATCTTGAGTTTACAGCTGAATGCCGAAATGTTAGGTTGGGATTGTCGACGGATGGATTCCAACCTTTTGGTCAATCCAACCAGCAATATTCATCATGGCCAATCATAATTACTCCTTATAATTTGCCTTTATGGATGTGTATGAAAGACGCATATATGTTCTTGACAGTGATTGTGCCAGGGCCTATAAATCCAAAGCATAAAATTGATGTATTCTTACAACCTTTGATATCTGAATTGCAATATCTTTAGGAATATGGTGTTTAAACATATGATGTCTCTCTGAAACAGATTTTTTTTGTTGAGAGCGGCTTTGATGTGGACTATTAGGGATTTTCTAGCATATGCCATGTTATCTGGATGGAGCACAGCTAGAAAATTAGCTTGTCCTTATTGTGGCAATGGTTTTGAAGCGTTTTATCTTCCAAACGGGGGCAAAATATGTTAGTTTGACAATCACAGGAAATTTCTCCCTCCAGATCATCCATTTAGACTCAATAAACAACAATTTATTAAGAATAGGATGGTAAAAATACCAACTGCTCTGCTTAAAGTTGGGGAAGAGATTTTGCAAGAGGTTAAGGAATTAGGCTTGTTGAAAGTAACAGTTTGAAGCTGATGAAGTAAATAGAAGCATTAGTCAAAACTTTGGTTGGAGAAAACGAAGCATCTTTTAGGATTTGCCATATTAGAAAACTAATTTGATACGTCATAATCTAGATGTGATGCATATTGAGAAAATATTTTTGACAATGTTCAATACTATTATGAACATTGAAGGGAGGACAAAAGACATTGCAAAATCACGAGTTGATTTGCAAATTTTTTGTAGAAGGAATGAGTTACATAAGGATTTTTTCACAAGTAAATATCCAAAAGCATGTTACACTTTAGACAAAAAACAAAAGGAGATTTTTTTTGTGAATGGTTGAAAAGTCTAAAGTTTCCTGATGGTTTTGTTTCAAACTTGGCAAGGTGTATGGACCTGAGGAAGTACAAATTATTTGGGATGAAAAGTCATGATTGTCATGTGTTTATGCAAAGGCTAATTCCAATCGCATTTCGGGAGTTGCTACTAAATAAGATTTGGGAAGTAATAATAGAATTAAGTTTGTTTTTCAAAAGTTTAACATCATCTGAAATCAAGTTGGCTAAAATGGAAAAACTAGAAAAGGAAATTTCAGAAATTTTGTGCAAGTTAGAAGGGATTTTTCCTCCAAGTTTGTTTGAGTGTATGGAGCATCTACCTGTGCATTTAGCACACGAGACAAAACTAGCCGGTCCAATTCAATATCGATGGATGTATCCATTTGAGAGGTAACTCGACAAAATTATTATAATAACCATATTAACATGTTTTAAGTACAATATTGTAATAACCATATTCTCTAATATAGGCATTTGCATCACTTGAAAAAAAATGTCAAAAACAAGGCCAAAGTTGAAGGTTCAATATGTAATGCTTATTTAGGAGAGAAAGTTAGTACATTTTTTGGACATTATTTTGAACCGCATGTTCACATAAGAGAAAGAAAAGTTCCTCGTAATGACGATGGGGGAGGAACGAGTGATTCTAATGATAAATTGTCCATTTTCACATATCCTGGACGAACATATGGACGTGGAATAAGAAGAATGTTAATAGAGGAAGAAATTGAGGCTGCCCACTATTAAATTTTATTGAACTGGCAAGAGGTTCAACCTTTTGTGCAGTAAGTTGAACATTTTCAAATTTTGTGTTGTTCATAACTAAAATACATAATAATGTATTTAGATTATACGAGGCATTGTTACACTAGATAATGCCGGACAGCACACAGGATGATATAAATAAAGAAGTTAGAAGACACTTTCTTCGATGGTTCGAGAGATATGTAAGTTTTCACTTACAAATATTCTTATAGTTCAATACCATATTTAGGTGTTGAAATGACATTATACTCTTTGATATTATAATTTCTTTTATGTAGGCCTTAGAAAATCAATAGAGAACAAGTTCATTTGTGATCTTACAAAGGGACCTCTGCAAACTGTTAAATCATATCCGGTGTATTTCGTTAATGGATACAAATATCATGGTCATAGCATGACAACAATAAATAGTGGAATTTCCATACAGGGAGAATTGATGGATTACTATAGAAAAATTATTGAAATACTTGAAGTTGAGTACCTTGCATTGCCAATAAAGCGATGTGTAATATTTAAATGTGACTGGTATGACCCGACTCCAAATGTTGGAACAAAAGTACATAGCCGATACAATTTAGTTGAAATCAACTATTGAAGAAGATTGAGACAATTTGAACCTTTCGTGTGGCAATGCAAGCGAAACAGGTGCGCTCTGTCCCTTTTCCAAGCTTACGACGAGATAAAACAGATTGGTTGGCGGTTTGCAAAGTTAAACCTAGAGGTGTTTTTGAATCACATGGAAAAGGAGAGCAGAGAATTGAAAGTGAAGCGTTTAAGAAAGATGTTCATTTTATAAATGCATCTATCTCATATGACGATAATGAACCTTTGAGTGATCCATCTAACGAATATGTTGAAATTTCATCTGGAAAGGATGACGAGGTTTAGAGATCTGAAGAGGGGCTGGAGTTTGATTCTTATTCTTTCGAAGAAGATGATGATTGTAATTTACAATTAAGTTATAATAGCGATTAATTTGTGCTTGTAATTGAATATTTTATTTTTCAATTCAATGATTTCCTTTTCAGTATATTATATAAAGTATTTAATTCAGAATCTTAATCAAGGAATGTCGACATGGCGATTGGTTCTGAATAGTAGTCATTCATTCCGTTGGGAGGAATATGATAAAATTGTCCCAACCTAAGGAATAAACAATGCAGGAAAAATCTCAACTTTATACACTAACGCTCGTTTGCTTTCCATAGCCGATCTTCTACTTCAAGGTGTTTAGTATGATCTGGACAACGTCACTTTCCTTATTATGTGCATCTCATTTCATTTGATGAAGTTATTATATATATTCACATTTAATGGTCTATACTATATGTTGTTTTAAGCTTCCTTGAATTTCGAAGATGATATGTATGTTGATAGAGGCGAGAGCGATGTCACAAGGGTCTATAAAGGATTAGGGAGATCGGTTATTCTCGAAAATTTGTCAATTCCACAAACCTAGTCTACACATTCACCTATGCATTAATATCCAGTTTTGGTTCGTTTAACGATATTCTAATATGGCATTATCTAAGTTCTATACTGATTGTATTTTAGGTAAACCTGTTCCCGCTAGTAGTTCATCTAGAGAGTTAGTCTTCCATACTAAATGTTGGACCCCTTTTTCGGAGCCCAACATTTGGAATCAGAAACCTTGTGCTTGAAAACCCTGAAGGGTCAATTGATGTCATTCCACAATGGTGGTGAGCGCACACTAGTCAAACCTCAAAATAATAAGTTGACTTCTTCATAGAAATAGTAACCCTTAGCCTCTAGTTTGTTTTGAAGCAAGAATCACCTCAATTGGAGTTCTACAACTCAAGATATGCTTGAAAAGCCTAAAAGGTCTCCTACCTCAAACGTGCTCCCCTAACCGACCTCTCCCTTACTATAATGCAAACTTCCTCAATTTAACTCCAAATGACACCAATTTTTCAGCAGAGAAAGATAAACATCTTAGGAAACTATTGGTCTAAGAATCATCTCAATTGGAGGTCGGATGAGGGAATTATGCTCAAAAGAATAGACCATGTTCATACCTTAAATCGATTTGAACCTCTCTTGGCGCGAGTGCTATAACTTTTAATATAGATGTCGGATTGAGTTCGTTTTTAGACCATTAGAAAGAAGACATCTAGACCTAAAACTTTCATGAAGACCACAAAAAGAGATTCTACTTCTAACAGTGTCAAAAATCATCATCTTTCCTATGAATGTTTGTTAAACGGACATGCATGTCCTTTTAACGGACATGCATTGGGCTTAGGAGGTCAAAATGACCCGAGAAGGTCCGTTAAACGGATATTCATGTCCGTTTAACGGACATTGACTGGACAAGGGGTGTTTTTACACCCGAGAAGGTCCGTTAAACGGACACCCATGTCCGTTTAACGGACATTGGGGCTCCCCAAAGCCTCCAATGCCTCCAATCTTCAACCTAACATCATAAACACTTGTACACTTCCAAAATTCATTTATTCCAAAGTCTAAACACTTCACAATAACCCAATCAACAACTTCATCTCACAAAGTTCTCAAATCTCAATCATCAAATTCATCAAAA
>JANIPN010000217.1:54397201-54408085 GCA_027478595.1 Erythroxylum anguifugum | reverse complement strand
CTCCATAGCACAATCGATCATGTCGGCGAAGCTATCGTCTCTGGATCTAGTCACATTCGAATCTATGGTTGCAAGTCGTCGGCAGACGCGATACAGCGAAGAAAGGCAAAAATGAAAGCCACAGTCAGAACCAATCTCATCGCCAGAGACAAACAGTCGGGGACGAGAAGACCGAAGGTGTCGGGGAAGAATAATGGGGTTAGTTGTGTAAAATGGGTCTTCGTATTTTAAGGGGACAGGGACAATGTGCCTCTGTCCTCCCTTTTTGGGAGGGACAGAAAATCGTGTCTCTGTCCTCTGGAGACAGGGGACGAAACACTAGGGACATGAACCAAACACATATAGGGGCAGGATTTTTTGGTATTGTCTAATGTCCCCACTCACAGGGACAGTAACCAAACACAGGGTAATATTCACTTTTAATTCATTACATATTCATTTCTGATTTATTCTTTCATTGTTCATTCTTAAAATAAACTATCTAGTCTGCTTAACCTAATTCGGTGAAATTTTTCTTCAAAAGGAGATTTTTTTTATACTATCATCAATATTGTTCATGTAATCCCTATTAATCAACTGTCTTTATCATTGCTTATCAACCATTCTTAGTACCTTAAGAAGATCAATTTGTATCATTTCTTACACAATCATAATGTTTTATTCATCAATGTAGTAGACATGATTACTGTCGCATATGCTTAGGTATGTATCATCAAGGTCATCCCATTCTATCTTGAGATTTATTTCCGATAATTCTCCAATTTATATGTATTACACAAATGAAACTTTGATTCCACTCGAGGTATCCTTATCACGATTGTGATAGAAACCCTTCTTCTTCTTCTTTTTTGGTCAGGCCACCATCGTGCCCTGCACTTTCTTCCTCGCATTAACACACCTACTAACATCAGTTCTACTCCAATTTTCCAGAATTTATCTCTTCTAATATTACATCATGTTATAGTGATTCAACTACCATATTGAGTGCATCAACTCTTCTCATTTGATTCTTCATCTTTTTCTTATCTCATTTATACATAAAATCCCATCTTATAAGCATTTCTAACTTTCTCCATTCTACATATCATTCATCTCATGTAAAGTCATTCATGCCTATTTCATCCTCCTTTTATTCTTTCCTCATTTCTATCTCATCTTCCTATATATATATATATATATATAATTCTAGTCTCAATTACACAGAAATATTCTTATACTGAATCATAAACTCTTATCACGATATTTAACCAACCATTTCAAGTCCAAGTTCAACATTTCAAGGTCACAGAAAAATTTATTTTCTTTCAACTTGGCTTGTATACTTTGAAGTGAATCACACGTTAAACAATACTTAATAATGATATAAAGATGCACAAGAAAGGAGGTTGAATTATGTATCCTTTTCGTTAATCCCCTTTAAAAAATTATTGTTCGATAAAAGAAACTTGTTCTTTTCACAAGAACTACTAAATATCAAAGTTATAGAGAGTTTTAGAAAAACTTGTCTAAAACAGTAAACTCTAAAATTGAAAGATAAGAGAGATTGAGGGTTGAGAGATTTCGACACAGTAATTTTTATACTGGTTCATCCCAAACCGTGGGCTACGTCCAGTCCTCAGATGTCTTTCTGAGATTTCACTATCTCTCAAACACTTTACAAGTATTCTTTGTTTCCGAGCCTCTTCAGGTCTCTTACAGTCAGTATTCTTTCACACTTAGCCTCTTCAGGCTATCTGCACTACTTTCAACTGAAAGGTTTTTCGAGCTTTGTTACAGAAAAAAATTAGCTCTAGATTATTCACACAAAAGTTTCTCTCGAGAATTGCTAAGCTTGTGAACTTTAGTAACTTGTCTAACTCTTGCAATCTTCGACTCCGACTTGTATTTATAATCTTCGTCTCCAACTACTTCTTGAAAACTGCTTCTTGATTCTTTAAAGAAACGGTTATTCAGTTGAGTTCTGTAACTCACTCAAACTGATACGTCTTTTTATTCTTCCGTCTGCTTTTCGTGTGTCAGCTTTTCTTTCTTTGGCTTCCGTCTGCTTTTCTATCTTTGGCTTCTGTCTGCTTTTCTATTTTTGGCTTCCGTCTGCTTTTCTATTTTTGACTTCCGTTTGCTTTTTTGTACCGTCTGCTTTTTGTATCGTCTGCTTTTTTGTATCGTCTGCTTTCTTGTTTGCCTTCCGTCTGCTTTTCTATCGTCTGCTTTTCTTCCTTTGGCTTCCGTCTACTTTTCATTTTAGCATCACTATTTGTTTTTCATCAAAATCATTTAGTGAAGTCATTCTGACTTAACACACTTTAATCTCATCATTTCCACTTGTATCCTTATTTTCCTCAAACAATCAATGACTAGTATTCACATCTATAGCACATTCGAGGACATCTCACCAAAATACAATATTGATGTCATATTCAATAATACACCCACCAATAAAATTGTAGTGAATCTCTATCTATCATATCGAACCATATACTATTTCTCATTTCTAGAAACCCACAAATTTTCGTTTTCTCACATTTTGAAAGAGCATCACTACTCTAACTAATTATATTAACTCAAACTCTTAACACATGCTCATGCGTGTGACTCATACACATGCGACTCAGACTAGGGATCAGTTGCTACTATCTGTTATGACATGACAAAAATGCGTGTAACTTGACATAGTTTTCGAAAATGCCTATGTAAGATACTAATTCTGGGCTTTGATACCAAATTGTAGCACCTTACCCTCTCGAGACACGTACCCGACATCTTGAGTGATGTGCGAGTTCATACCACGCGAGGGCGGCATGCTAGAACAGTCAAACACTCGAATTTTAGTACCTTTATTTTTTGAAAAACAATAGATGCATATTTGGAAATTAGTAATCAAAATCGGGCCTATACTTTTATTTCATAAAACTCGAAATCATGATTATCATTACACTTTGATCAATCTCATTTATAAAACATTTTCAAATTTCACCAGTTGTTACATACATAAATATTCGAATACATATTGTACAGAAATCGTGGAATATACAAATTTATACAAAAATAAGAAAGTACAAATGCAGACACAAACTGATCCCGACCTCTACCTCTTACTTGTATGCAGTGGTTATACTCCCGTTAGCCGAACGAGGTAACTTTTTCATTGGAACATATGTCACATAAAAAAATCAGTCAAATAATTCAAATCATACACATCAAATACATATGTTATGCTTATGAGACTCACTATCAATTTGTTATTGTTGTGACCGAGCGCCTATAACTGTCCCTATCCATTGTGGATACTGGGCTCATTAATAACTGTCTCGTATCCATTGGAGATACTGGGCTCATTTAACATAGTGGGCCTTTGGCTCTTATACACTTTCTTTTTTCATAGTCTGAGCTTTAAGCTCTTTTTCGGTGGCTACTCCAGTCACAACAGCCTTTATCTTTCATGCATTCATGAAATGAAATACATCACATTCACATCTTTTCAATTAGTTGCTTTATTTTACTATACACATGTCATCGGACTTTAGTCCGACATTCAACATTTAAGTTAAGAGTCACTTTTTAGTTCATATGCATATTCACATTTTTCTTCGAAACTAAGTTTGGCCTTTGACAATCAATTTGTGTATCAAATATTTCGTCAAATGCACATACAAGGAGCACTTCTATTATTATTCATGCATTTATCAAACTCCTCGGGCATTTAATGTCTGGAATCAGAACAATCACACTTCATTTCAATAGCAATTCAAAGCAGAAAGTTAAAACATATCAAACAGTGAATGAGACCATCTAAGTCGACTCATAGTACGCTCCAGATTAGCATTAGCTTCCATAATCTGGAAATGTCTTAATGTGAACGTTTATCTTGCACATCAAAATTATGCAATACACATATTGCACACACATTAATAATTGCACAATTATAAGTATTTGTTTATGCATAAATGTGGAATATGTACAATGCGTGTTCAATAACAATCCCGAGTATCTTTCCATTATTCTCGTCACATTATCAATCATATTTCAAAACTCACCTAAGTATAATTTGTACTTAGGTTTACACCTCCATAAAACTATTAGAATCAAATTTCATAATTCAATTACTTGTCATTTCATTTATAGCATTATTAGCTCTTATAGTATCTAAATCTCATTCACTTTTATTTAATACCCATTACTCATTTCCTTTAAATCACAACTACAATCATATGAACCTCTTCATTTCCATTATACACATGTCTTTGATACTTTAATATCAACAATTCATTCACTAATGTTATCCCAACATTAAAAGATCAAACATTATCCAAACTCTCATTTCTTCTTATAACATCTCTCAAAATTCCAAACCTTCAGGTCTATTTTCCATTAACATTATGATTAGGAAAATGAAGTAATTTGGCAACACTTTCTTTTAAGAAAGTGTTCCCCATTGTCTGAAGTTTCTAATGTCACCAATACCATTCAATTTAGTTTAGTACTCCAAAAGTTATACTCCAAATAATTAGGACTGTTCTTAAACTGAAACAATATTCTGTACTTAACTTTAATTAAGAAATCTGGAATTTTATAGACAGAATTAAAACTCTATTTTTCATACAATTTGTAGCCTTGTGTTTCTAGTTTACTCTAAATTAAAAATCATTCCATTTGGATAACTACAGAAGAAGATATGCCCAAAATACCGAAACATGTTCCGCATAGAGAAAAGTTCGTCGTGGCGAAGCCAGAAGTTCGCCGCGGCGAACTCCTCCAGAGAGAAATTCTCACAAAATTCTCATAAGTTCGCCGCATTGAAACCTAAAGTTAGCCGCAACGAACTTTACCCAAAAGGAATCCTAGCTAAATCCTTTAAGTTCGCCGCGACGAACTTTCACAAAAGCATACCCAGTTTTTCAACTTCAGGTTAGATTTTGAGACTCTTATAGATAGAATTTGAATTTGACGTCTTCACGAAAAATGTATCCATATGTCCCTAGTTTAATCCAAATTAAGAATCATCTCATTTGGATAACTAGAGAAAAAGTAATGGCTAAAATACTGAAGCATACTCAATGAACATTTTCCAGTCAATCATCTTCAAACTTTCTAGATTTTACACCTAACATAACTTGTACAAAGATCACCCTTTCCTACTTCATTTACTCCTCATTCTCAACTCCATTTCATCTCAATATCATTCACCAACAAAGCATGATCTAAATTTGATCATTAACCCAAAAACAGGGCATATTTATATACCCATTCATCAACAATCAACTACATCTCATCACTCATAATTTCCTATTCTTTTTCCATAGCATATCTCTTTCATAAGTTCATTATTTCAAGTTAATAAACACTTCATGTACACTTCAAGTTTAGCTCAGCATCATTTATATACGAATCAAAATTCCATGCTTGATCATAAATACCTAAAATAGAACACAACATATACATTCATCCACCAATTTTCTGCACTCATTTCTCACCCCATTATGAAGATCATTCAACCTCAAAACATTTTTATAACAATTCATAACTTATTACTCATTAAGCATCATCAAGCATGTACAAAAGCAAGAAAATTACATCAACTTCTCATCATCAATGCTTCATTTAACATTGCCCATAATGATTAAAGCCCTACTTACTTGATTTAGCTCCAAAATCTTCAAGAATACCAAAAATCCCTAACTTCACTAACAACCCACGATCATCATCTTCCAAAAATGGTAGGGATGGGGTTTTGGTGAAAATGAAGAAAAGGGAAAGGAAGGTAAAAGAGAAGCAAGTAAGAGATGAGAGAGCTAGGTTTAGTGTTGGTAGAAGTTGGCAACAAAGTGACATGAAGAAGAAGAGAACCAACGATGGAGAAGAAGGAGGAGATAGTCACGAAAATGAAGAAGAAGAAAGCCAAGAAAAATGAAGAAAGAGAGAGTAAAATGTAAGACCATTTAATGGTCTTTCAATTAAACGAAAGAATAGTGACTTTAGACATGGACACTTGTCCAATTTCCATGAATTTCAACTAGCTCTTTTATTTAACCAATCCAATCAATTCCAATTGTCTCCCAATTTTTAGTGATACTTGATAAATAATCCTAAAGTCATTTATCAAATTTTCTATTGCCTTTGGACAATAAATTCTACTACCATTTGTTAATAGTTTTGCTACTTGGCAATTTTTCCTAGTCCAAAATACCTAATAATCTATAAAAATTTCTCCAAAAATTCTAAATCAACAAATATACTTTCCAAATCAAATTTCAACACATAAAAACCACAATTCTCAATAATATCACATTACAATTCAATTATACCCAGAATGTCAATGAATGCATGTACAGTCATTTTAATATGTGCAAAAATTCAAATTCACATGTGTGTATGCTAACAGTATGCATGAGCATGAAAATACATTTTTCTTAATTTCTCATTGATCTCACATTTTAAGGTTCTAACCCTTAGTATGGGAACAGGATGTTACACCTATACCCCTTCAGCTTTTTTTGCACATTTACACTAAAAAACATGACGGTGTGACATTCGTCAATACCCGATATAGAGAACTAAACGTACATGAAATTTATGGTTTAATATTAATGCTTAATAATTATCATTTACTAATATAAACATTGTCTTATGCTAGGACCAAATACAAGAAAGTATTCATCGACAATCTCAGCAGTCTGAAGATATTGATGAGACTTAAACTTATCTACATGTAGTGGGTGGTATAAATCTTCGTGGAAGGATATTCGACTTACGTTCATTTGCGAACACATGTTATTCGTAATCTTCCACGTCCAGTACAACAACTGATAAGTTATTAATTTACATCTCAATTTGGAATATTTTTGGAGCATATTGGATGGATATAGACCTGAGTATGGTGTTTTTATATTGTTTTTGAAGGTTAGGAGATGTGGAGCCATTTTAGAGAAAAAAGAAGCTAAAATTGTCTAAATTGGCGAAGGAAACGCACAGTAGCATAAATAACTTAGCTGGAAAAATGAAGCACGTCAGTAGAATCCAGCAGAGCCAAAACGACAATCCAGCAGACCAAAACGCGCAGCAGTAGGGAGAACGACGTAGCATAGCCAGAGAAAGAGATGAAAAAATGTAGCAGTCCAAAGTAAAAACGTTGCAGAGCCCAAGGAAGCAGGGTGGAGGGTTCAGCGTCTTTTTTTTAAGAGAGAAGGAGAGCAGGCACACGCAACTTGCAACTAAGAAAACGCTACCTCCAACTAACAGAAGGAAGGCACGCAACCTCCACCCAAAAAGGCAGACCCACTTCCACACACACAGCAACTTTGAAGACTCCAATCACACAAGCTGCCTCCATCCATTCACAACAACGCAGCTTCCACTCTCCTCTCCACCAACAACCTGCCTCCACTCCACTCTCCACAAACACGCAACATCCAATTAATGCATCACTCCACCATAAGACAGCCAAGTCTCCATTCCATTTGCACGCATCCTCCATTCCACGCACAGGAGACGAAAACCATACAGCCTTCACCAGCAAAACCAATACCAGCCTCCATTCAACAGCAGCCCCACTTCATTAAAACCCTCCACTCACTCACTGATTGCCGCAAGCTCCAGCCTCTATTCACACATGAAGACAACCCTCCATTCACTCACCAACAGGTGGCCTTCACTCAAACGCCCCTCACTGCCTTCACACCAGCACAACGTGTTTAGTTTGCATTTCCATTTGACTTCTTCATGAGTTTGTCTAGGGTTTATGCTTGTGGATTGCTTGACATGATGATTTGTGGCTAGAACCGTAATTTCTCTTAGGGATTTGATGTTTTGATAATGCTTTAATATTAAATTTTGTTGGAATCCACGACTGAATATTCATACACTTATTGATTTTTCTTGGGTTTAATTGATCTTACTTTGGATTATTGGAAGTTTGCTTGGTATAAATTCACCTTTGGAAAAAGGGGGGTTTTGCTAGAAGATTGAAGAAATTCAGCTAAGATTTTCTTGCGAGTTGGGAGACCCAAGAAACTTAGGAGGTGAAAATAGAAGGTTGGATTTGGAACTTAAAAAACTCTAAGAAGAACTTAAGTAAGGAATTACTAAGTGATATCTAAAGTGGATAGATTATTTTACCTTTGGGAGAAGGGGATTTAATTATTCTTAAAATTCACATACAAAGTTAGGATTTTTCATTTGTGGAGGCTAGCTAATTCAATATTAAGATTGGCAAAAATATCATTCCTTAAGAGAAAATCATTTCCTATTGAAGTTAATACTTTTAATTAGTCAATTTTTACACTATTTTCTTAATTAGTTATTGCATAGATTTGTCATATTCATAGTTATTTTGGTTGTATTGAATTGGGTAGTTGTTAGAAATTCATTTGAGTTTTTATTAATTCTTTACATTACTTTTAATTTTCCAAAATTTCACCCAACTCGATTGCAAACATCACTAGCTAGCATAGATTTGAACTTTCTCATAATCCCTGTGGACACAACTCAATTCTTACTGATTTATTACTCACTTTGACAACTGAGCACTTGCAGTTCATGACCAACAACATCTAGTAGGTGGTCGACAACTAATGAAGTCCATAAGCTTCAGAGCACAGTGCATACATTGGCAACTTAGTTGCAACAGTCGATGGAGTACATAACTCAGCTTCGTAATGAGATGGATGAGTTGAAGGGGAAGGGTAGCACCTCATCGCAGCAATCAAAGCATCCACGGTTGCCAAATCAATAGTGTCCTTATAGTCATTTCATTTGAATTATAAATACTTATTATGTACAATTTAATGTTCTTATTATCAATTAAGATAATTTTAACTTTATATCATCAATCAACTTTTTGTTTAAACAAATTCAATGTATAAACAAGTCAAAATATTATGCACAGATAATTCATAACTGTTTAAATTATGCATCAACTATAAAATCATCAAATAAAATTTAATGACGAGATTTTTAAAATTTTTTTGGTTAATTTACCGACAGAAAAACAAAAGTGCGTCGATAAAATCAATTCTATTTATCGAAGGAAAATAAAAAACCGTTAGTAATATTGACAGTAAGTAACAGATGGAATGATCAATTTCGTCGCCAACTTTACCGATAGGATTTGCCGCAGAATAACCGTCGGTATACTCACCGATGAAACAAACATAACCATCGGTAATGTTGTAATAAAATTATCGACGAAATATCCAATACTATCTATAAATTTGTCGATGGAAAAATTTTGACCGTCGGAAATTTACCGACGATTGACTGCACAAATGACTTCGGTATATTCACCGACGGTTACATAAATTATCTATTGGTAAATTTACCAACGAGCATTCTGTTATTCATCAGAAATTGTTACTTACGATCGTTTTTACGATACCTTGTTCTGTCGGTAAATTTCATCGCTAAACTATCTTGCCGACGGAATGTTTAGGTTTTTTGTTGGTAATATTTGTCGCTAAACGACATTTTTCTTATGATCTTTTATGAGTCTCTTGCCTCACTTGTAGCAATTGCCAGACTTATTCCCTCAACATTAGAATTTCAACAATTTGGTCCTTATGTTGTCCAAAAGGGGCTTAAGGTTGTTGGTTATTTTAATGAGGTGGATAAACTGCTTCCTTGGGTCGTCATTTTCCTTTTTAATGGTGATGGTAACTCTTCTTTTTTTTTTGAGATTTTCTTGAGTAGGAGGATTAGAAAATTTCTCTCAAATTTCATGGTGCCAAATAATTTAAACTAAATTCGTGGTAGGCCTTAATAATTGGGCCTCTTATAGGGCATTGAAGCTTATAAACTTAAAAAGATTAATTTATCAACATAAACCCAATTCACACGCACATATATTAAAACTTTGTAACAATGATAACATAATGGCATATAAAACACCTAAAGGAGGAATATAAAATATTATCCATAATTCGAATTAACATCAATTGATCATTTAAGTAGAAATAATCAAAAAATTATTTCATAAACAAGAAAGCTATGACCAAATGAAAAATACCATAAAGAAACAACTAAATATATTTGAAAATAACATTTAACTAAATATTATAAAGTGTTTAACTAGAAAAAATAATAATCACATACAATTATTTAACGAATCACACAAACAAAATAACATGATAATTGTTATTAACATGTTAAAAATCCACATCACTTAATCATGTGGTCGTACATCTAATAACAAACAAATGTTCAATTTTTTACGAGAATCAAAAAACATGAACATATCAATTTTAAAAAAAGGATGATGTCCGGATGGAGCCAGTGTAAAGAATTTCGTACGTACGGTACTAGTACGGTTGTACTGCGTACCGTGGTCAAATTCTAGCTGGTACCGGCCAGTACTGCAGATACCGAAAAATTTTGTTCCATTCCGATAATTTTAATAATCTTTAAGGACCATTTTGCAAAAAATTAAAATCTAACCCTAAAAATCTACCCCCACCCCCTGATTGCTTCTGGCCTTCTACTCTCTGCCACCTCTCACTCACCCTCTTCTATCTCTCTCTTCGATCTTCATTTCTTCTCTCTGTCCGTCGTCGTCCTCTCGCCTCTCAGAGTCACCATAGCCTGCTCCGTCCCTCCCTTGGTCTGGTGGTCTCCTCGACTCCTCCTCTTCTCCTTTATCGTGGAATCGTGGTCGTCTCCGGTCTCCTACCTTCGTCCACGACGCCTCCCTGGTCTGGTCCATTCGGCTTGCCTCGCGTCTTCGTCAGGTCAGGTCGTCTCCCTCAACCGCCGGCTCCCTCTATCGCAACATCACCGGCCACCGATCGACCGAAGGCTTTTTTTGGGTTTGTGTTTTAAGATCTGTTATTTATCGTGTTTTCCACTTGTTTCTACTTGATTTAACATTTTATTGTGTTGGATGATGGATTGGATGAT
>JANIPN010000217.1:54230871-54267981 GCA_027478595.1 Erythroxylum anguifugum | reverse complement strand
TTGCTCATTTCCAGCAGCAAAGCTCTCTGCATTTCCCCCATCGCCGTTCGCATGGATGCCTGAATGTCCTCCATCCCTGCCTCCAAGCCAGCCAGACGAGATTCCAAAACATCTACCCTGTCGGACATCTTCGGTGGCATCAAGGTGAGTTACTCGACTTCGCTGGTCTAAAAAAAAAAAAACACGGGTCGTCTCTCCCTCAATTGGTATCCGGCAGGTCGGACCAATGTTAGAAACTCTAGCTTGAATGTCTAGAGATTGAAATAGTATTGATAGAAAATCAGTGATACACACGGCTATTACAAGTAAGCCGATGATCACACACCCACCAGAGCAATGGCTGCTCCTTAGAGAAAGAATGTTTCTTTCACTGTCACAATATTCTCCTGACTTTCTGAATGAATTCTCTCCTCTCTCTCCTCCCCTCTTAGCTAGCCCTCGTACAATTCTGTTATGCCTACAGCTAGCCTAGTGCCACCTCAGCCCACATTGCTAACTAACTCTGACCTCACCCTCTCTCTTCCTACGTGAATATACCCTCCATATCCTCTGTTTAGTATTATTGCTATCAGCCCTAACATATGTATACCTTTTGAATGGTGGGGTTGGCTTGCAAGAGGCTGAACAGTATTAACTTAGTTTTATCTTTCTATACCTCAATTGGAGTCACATTGGCAGTGTCATGCGTAAACCCTACAATTAGTTAACTGAAAGAAAACAAATCTTCTCGCTGTCTGTTGAGTGTGAGTGTGTATGTGGCTCATGCATACAGGAACATTTACGGATTGGGAAGAATATGATCTAAAGTGCCTTTTATTTTTTCTGTATTCCGACGAGTGATTGTGAATGGTTTTTTACTCTCTGCAGTTGAGGTCTGAGGGAAAAGATTATGTTGTTCAAGAAGGAGATGTCATGCTGTTTCGATTCAATGTTTAAACTGCAGTATCATCTTACAGAAAACAGAGGTATGCTCTTCCAGGCAATTCAAAGCTGATGGATGATTCATTATCGAGCCTAATGGGAAGTGATGTTAGCATCGAGATCACCTCTCCAACAGATTGCAAAAGGGAAATTTATGACGAAGCATTCTTTCATTATTTCTGTGAGAAAACTCATATTTTACTTGTTCACTAAGTTATTTTGGAGGCGTTTTGTGGTGCTAAAGGTGGGGATATTAGTGCTGCAGTATTACCTGACTTTTGATCCTCCAATTATTTGAATGTCATTACTTAGCTTATAATTTAGGTAACAGCTGTAATGTTGTGATAAAATTGCTTAGTATATGTGAAGGTGCACAGGTGCACTTTTTCCATAAGTGGTAATTATTCTGCATATTGAGCAAGCTTCAGAGTCAAATCTTTAAGCTTTCAGTACCAAATTCAACATTCTTGAAGGTTTAACTTATTGGTTTTCTCACACTCTGTTCTCCTAATACCATAAAGTATTAGATATAAATGGTTTATTTCATATTTTAGCTTTTCTTTTGGATCACATCTGTATAGGCAGTTTGTTTCTTCTGTTAGGTCTCTTGTTCGTTTCTTTATCATATGTTTATATTCATCACTCAAAATGAAAATTTTAGAATTTTTTTGTTGTTTTTAATTATATAAATTAAAATATCTTATTAAAAATAAAAAAAAGGTTAAATATGCTAGACCCGCATGTGATTTCAGTGCTTTTTTTTTAATTTCTTCTCAAATTTTACTCAAAACCTTCTAATTTACTAATGAACATGTTATAATTTGGCTTTAAGAAGCTGTCGATTGCTTGCCAAAACCACGACACTTACGCGGTGTTTTCCTTGCCTTGAAGATGTTGGAAGCCATCGTTTTGAGTCTCTCAGTTCGTTAACTTATTCTTCACAAGTTCCTAGACTTTCTTCTAAAAGCCTGGTGCATTTTATTTTACAGGAAGAAATTGAAGTTTATATACTATGTCATGTCATAGAAAGAATTGTTTGCGCGAACATACGAAATTAGTGGCCAATTTTGAATTTCGAATGTCATTATGTTAATCAAATATTAGGTTCACATCAACCAATTGAGTTTGCTAGCTGACTTTTTTATTATTAATATTAAGGATCCAAGCTTTCATTATGTTCATATCGGTTTGATCGTTATACTGATCAGTATTGTTTTAAAGGCATTCCTTCTTTCATTCTAATGGCTATTAAAAAAAAATAATTAGGTATAAGTACCTTAGTTTTTGATTGGTAAAGAACTTAATGCTTCTTAAATGAGTTTTATAAACCTTCAAGATATTTTTTTAGTGCATTGATTATATTTGAGCATTTTCATCAAGTCATAGTAAATGGATTGAGCTGAAAGAGTAGGAATTCACTTGTAATTCATTCCCTTATTAGAAGCCACCTAAGCTTCCATCGGAGAAAATATAATGTAGGATAAATAATTGGAGCTCTAAATCTCTAACTAGAGCAAGAAGGGCACAATTAATAACTTCAATATTGAGCTCACAGAACATATACTGGGTTTCTCACTTACTAAGCATTTGGTTTGAGCATGGGGTTGGCTATAGATATTAGTATAATCAGTGGCGAAGTCAGGAATTTGTTTCAGGGGGGGCAATGTCCAATCCACCATGGACAACGACATTCTTTTAGGTGGGCAACTTCTATATGCATATATATCTTTTTTAATTAAAAAAAAATTTGAGAGTGGGCATTTGCCCACCCTCCCTTAGCAGTAGCTTCGCTACTGAGTATAATAGTAGAAGGGGATGAGGATAAGTATGAAAAATAAAAAAATAATGTTTGGTTTGTAACTTGAGTTTCTGTATTAATACCAATAATGTTGTTTGGTTTGTTGCATTAATGGGAATGAAAGATAATACAATACCATTTTTACCCTCAATAAAAATGAAAATAATTCTCCCTTCATATGTTTATTAGGACTATCTCCATATATTTGTAAAAAAATTAATCAGTTTTGTCAGGTTCTATCCAGCTCATTTAACATCAAATTAAAACGATGGATTTTAGAAAATATACCTAGAGGCACAGAACAAAAAATTCCTTCGTTGATGAGACGTGATAAAGCAGGATGAGAGATCGTAAGGAATTGAGAGGCTATAAGGAAGTAAAGAGGATGGTAGGGCAAAAGTTAGGCATAAAAGAGTAAAAAAATAAACGTGATAAAAACTTATATTAGAATGAAAACTCGATACCCACCCCTCTTGATGGGTTTAGTAGATTCCCAAATTTAATGGGATAAATCAATTTTCCTAGAATTGAAAACCTTAAAGCAAACACTGTTTTTTACAAGTATTCCATTCCTTCGTTCTCAAACCCTCAAACCAAACGCTTAGTATTTCATTGCTTGATCATTAAATCAATTGATAAAATCCTGATAGAGAATTTATGAAATGGAAGAAAAGGACATGGCAATAAAGAAAGGGTCAATTGGAAGGAGGCATGCACCCCCAAGAATCATGGAGGGCTTGGATTCAGTCCCCTAAAGGGTCAATTGGAAGGAGGTATGCACCTCCCAAGAATCATGGAGGGCTTGGATTCAATCCCCTAAAGGTCATAAATATGACAATGATAGCTAAGAGAAAATGGAGGCTTATCAAAGACAAAAATTCACTTTGGGTCAAGTGGGTGCACAGCTATTATATCAAGGTTTCAAATTTTTAGAGCATGAACAATAATAAAAAAAGCCTCATCAATTATGCAGTTCATTCTTAAAATGAGAGAAAGGATCAAACAAACAATTCATTATAAGATTGGGGATGGAAGAAACACGTCATTTTGGAATGATAAATGGTTGCATTATGTCATCTTAAATCTAGCAAATACAAAAATGAATCAGCAAGGTTTATTGCGGAGAGCAAAATCAGCTGTTGGATGGCATAATTTGGCATTGGTGAAATACACGTGCGTCTCACATAATGTGGTTGGTAGTAAAGGGAAGACTCCCACAATTGACAAACTAACTAAATTCCTACCCATCCTTAACTGGTGCTACATATGTATATCCACGTGCGTCTCAGATTTGCAATCCTCGTAAGGTCTGGTTTGATCATGTTGTAAATGTTAAGGTTTAACTTTTTTTTTTTTTTGAAATGATGCAGTCAAGCTATATTAGAATGGTCAAACTGCAAAGCATCATACAAAAAAGATGGTGGGCATATCCCCCATTCTAAATCAGGCATAGAACCAGCAGCATGAGCAATACAATGAGCCGCTTGGTTCGCTGATCTGCGAACAAACTGAATAGCCATTGAAGGCAACAAAGACAAAAGATGTTTGCAATCTTGCACAATCGCACCAAAATAAGATAAATCAAAAGTAGTAGACTGTAAAGCATTAATAAGAAGTAAAGAATCAGACTCCATAACATCACACTTTGCCTGAGTGCGTTTCAGCCAACTAAGGGCTTCTCGAAAAGTTAAAGCTTCGCCTAAGGCAGGATCGCCCATACCTGGAAATGTCCTCATCTTCCCCATCATACATCGTCCATTGGAATCCCGCAAAAGCATACCCATACCAAAAAGTTGCTGCCCAGTTACGACGGAGACATCAACATTACATTTATAACACCCCGCTGGTGGAGGGAGCCATATAGAACGAGGAGGTGGTGAAGTTGTAGTGGCAGAAAGAACATGGGCCGCCTGCCATTCCCTTAGGTGTTGTCTACTGCGCTGTAAGATAAAGCTTGGAGAGGAAGAAATTTTATTCCAAACCACTTGATTTCGATTCAACCACAGCCCATAAAGCACCATCAAAGCTTCATGAATCCATCTTATAGTCACATCTACTTTACGTCCTATTATTGAATTCCAAGTTCAGTTCAATTTTTACCATAAAATTTTATATACCCTGGAGATGGCTTCGAGTATAATCAATAAAGAAATAAACGTGTCCACTGTTTGTTGTTTTCCACGGCTTGAGCAGTTAACTCCTTTCCAAAGTCCTAATCAAGGATCCATGTTTCAACCCATTATTGAAACCTTTATCCTTGGCGACGAAAAGGAATAAAGATATTTCTATCAGACAACCAACGTTTGAACAAACAAAGAAATTTCTTTATCACGGTTTGTTTCCATCAGCATATGTATCATCCTAGTATCTTCCAAATTTTAATAAGGGGTTACCAGTACCTATATTCTATGAATAATCAAATTACTATTATTAAACTACCTAGTATTTTAATAAATGTGGTAAAGAAAATGATGGAGGAGAGACTAATAAATGCAGTCAACATTTGCTGGGGTTCATGATTCAACAGGGCTCCTCTCGATATTTAAAATAATTGCATGAACTCAGTTATTAAAATTTATCATACGCGAATTAGACTAATAAATGACCTAATTCGCGTACGATAAATTTAATAACATATACTCTCTCTTATTTAAAATAAGTGTTGTTTGTGACTTTTTATGCATATTTATGATTTTACTTTCAAAATTACCCTTTAATTTCTCTCACATCTTAATTACACAGGTTATATTTTCAAGGCACTTTAACATGTAATTAATAAAGGTATATCAGACATTTTATTAACTTTTTTAATAAGTGTACAGTGCATTCTTCTAAAACGACACTTATTTTAAATAGAAGGAAGAAGTACCTTATTTTGAAATTAGCTAGTTTGCTACGGCCAACTGATTGGTACATACTTAAATATGACAACATGCATAAGATAAAATACATATCATACCAACCACAAAGAGGCACCGACACCATAAGATGTAGTGAGATACAACTACCCAAGTTATTAATGATATCTATTTGAAAGTCCAAAATACGCTCAACATGTGCATTAATAATTAGATATTGACAATCACATAATTTTATACTCAATAAATATATTTAAATCGTTATAACTCATCAATTTACTAATCATATATTGAACATGTTTTTTATTAAGTTGTATACAATTTTTTAAACTTTTATACCCTCTTTATTCATCTCGATCTAATATTCCTATCAAAAGTCATGACCAATATATAAACAATATTTGGTAAGATATAAGTTTCTTTCTCTAAATTCTCCTTTTTGGATTCAATATTATGTCCTGATATCTTCTTATAAAATATAGATATTTCTCTTAACTTTTTATAACTTATTAAATCACTTTAACCTAATGTTTTTATCAAAAATTTTGCTCTAAATATTGAATAGTATTGAATTTTGACTGTAGATTGAATTAACAATTCTTACTACATTACACTTAATTTATCTTAATCCTATAAAAAAAACTAAACATCAATATAAATCATTTTCTAAATATTAAATATTTTATTTTGTCTAATCCTGTCTATCTAGATGATAAAATGTTGTTGTTTTTATTTAAATCTTAAACGACTCAGTCACTTAAACATAAGATCTCTGTGAGTTTTTTATTTTTATTTTAATTATATCATTAATATTTGAATAAAAATAAATTTAATTTAATTTAATTTTAATTTTAATTATGTTACTATTAATTTTATAAAAAAAACTAAAAATAAAAACAAATATTGTATCATTTGACACTTAAATAACGCGACAAGTTTTTATTTTTATTTTAAATAAAATAAAAAATAAAAAATAAATTTTTTTGCCCAACCTATCACGAATTTTTTATTTTTTATTTTAATTTTTTAAAATAATATTTTTAGATAAAAATTAAATTTAAAATTGATTAATTTATAAATTATAGAAAAATATTAAATTAAATTAAAATTTGATTAATGTTATTATTATTATATTAGAAAAAATCATTTATTATTATTATTATTATAAATTTTTTAAATAAAATGCAATTTTAAAAATTATAAAATTTATAAGATAAAAAATTTAAAATTGATTTATTTATTAAAATTGATTAATTAATTTATAAATTATAGAAAATATTAAATTAAATTTAAAAAATTAATTAATTAATTATATTATTGTTCTATTAGCCCGCATGCATATTAATGCAATGTTAAACATTTTGTATATTTATGATAAAGTTTTTTCTACAGAGAATACTTGTGAAATGCAAATAAATTATACAATATATTATATATGTGAAATAATTTATTTTGATTTCAACAACTTTTTTATTAATTAATTAACTAAAATTGTTTAATTAATTTATAAATCTAATTAGTTGCTCTATATTCATCATTAACCTATTTTTCACGTGAGTTCCTAACCATTTCTTTAGATAATCTTACCTTAAAAGATAATTTAATTTAATTTTTTATTAATAAATATACTTAAAATTAAAATGATAAAAAATAAAAAAAAATCACGGCCGTACAAGTGTAAATTAACTCATAACTTTACTTCACAACCTCCAACGATGACATTTGTTTTTATTGGACAAAATTAGAAATAGTATCATTATACAGAGAATCTGAACTCTTTTGTTCCTTCTTGTACCCATGCTTAAAATGAGCCTTCAGAATCTAGTTCATTACATGTAGGCAAAGCTTATTGGCAATCTACAACATCTTTAAGTAAAAGCAAAAAAGAAAAAAAGAGGAGATTTATAATTTATATTGTTCTTGAATTTATGGGTATCCTTACGATCTTCCTTTGGGAATTAAATGTTTTCTACAAAGCAGTCTCTATAGTAGGATTATAGTATGCCGCACCTGAATTCTAAAACTTAAAAAGGGACCTGTACAAAAGGATATATCTAAACTGTGGTTTTACATCTCCTGTAACATTA
The DNA here is from genome assembly GCA_027478595.1 of Erythroxylum anguifugum. Taxonomy (NCBI): domain Eukaryota; kingdom Viridiplantae; phylum Streptophyta; class Magnoliopsida; order Malpighiales; family Erythroxylaceae; genus Erythroxylum; species Erythroxylum anguifugum. The sequence continues at coordinate 54,260,317 of JANIPN010000217.1, read as the reverse complement.
TTTATCAAATGAGATAGGCTGTTCCGAAGATGATGAGTAAGGGTTACAAATCTTTCTGAGCTCGGTGTACTTCTCCAAGTCGAAATTGTGGAGCTTCATGAGCTTCTTCTGCTTGTCACTGAACCTACTATGATAAAAGCCTTCAAAGGACGGTTCTTTGGATGTCCTGAGAAAGAAAGCGTAGCCTGCCATGAAATATACTGACGTAAGGTAGAAGCAAATTGGCTCCATCACGTCCCATGTAAGTTCCCAGAAAGTCAGCCTCATGAACCCAACTGTCTGGACTACTAGAAAACCCAGACCACACCACAATTCTCGGCGAACCAAGGTCTTGGCTTTTTGGTCGATTTCAGCTTTTTGCTTCTCCATTTCTTCTAGCTCCTTTCTCCTTGGATCATTGGGTTTTGTGGCTGGTAATTGGATTAAACCTCCAATGATGTTCACCACCTGTAAGAAATGACACAGAAAGAAAACATTGTTCGGGTAAAGAAAAGCTCGACACCACTATTGTGCATGAATCTGACTTTTATGATGTTGTTGGTAGATGAACTAAATGCTGACAAGAACCAAACCCGGGTCAGGAATCAAGAATCCTTATAATCTTATATTGGAAAACAAGGAAAAATGAAATCAAATAACAAAATTTATGCAAGAATTTAAGGAAGTAAAACATTTTTGCTAAAAATCGACAAGTGACTCCTTAGCAGGGAAAACAATGGCGAAAAACCAGATAAACCATACAAGACAAAGGACAAAATGACAGGAAAACTCATGTCCCACCAATTATCTTCTTTTGTATCACATTTTATGCTATGTGTCCACTAACTTCCCTTCTCTTTTTTCTTTCCCTGCCTTCCATTTTCTCATCAAACAAACAAATATAATCTTCAATCTCTCTTCTTTTTTCTCTAATCAAATACCTATTCACTCTTTTGCAATTCCCATTTGGCCCCTTCCTCAGCTTTTTTTTTGTTTTCCCCTCTTGACATTTACTATAATTTAATAGTCAGGTTTTTGGAATCAAAATCATTCCTCAGATGGGTATAAAGGTATGGACTAGTAAATCATTCCATAAGCTTTAAACCACCAAAGGGTTATGGTGATCAAATATACACAATCTGGTGACTGAAGAAACTGAGTGGCCTTTTATGTCCCTTTAGATCTTGACCGAAACAACAAAGTTTCATTCTCCTGTCGAAAAACAAAGGAAAATAACCACAAAAAAAGTCATCAGTTCTCTGGTAAACCCCAAATCCAAGAAAAACATGTTTTTCTAAGCTTTTTAATATGTCTGGTGATTTGGACCCAACTTTCTCAGGACCATGCAAGGTATTGTTACTATTATATCTGTAAAAAAGATTAATAAGCGAGACAAGAAGTGGATAAATTGCAAAGTACAGTAAATACTGAAAATATCTCAAAAGGACTCGATTATCTTACCTTCTCAGGTTTGAGGTACACAACTTTCCCGAGAACAAGAACACTTCCGGATTCGTCTAGAAAATTCGCGACCTGTTTTGCTTGTTCCAGGTCGGAGCATACTAGACCGCACGTTTGTACAAGCTCCGAATACGTTATCCAAGCTTTGTCCACTTGTCTCAATCTCGATTTCACCATCTCCAATTGCGCCAGCCGGAACAACTTTCTCGCGTCCTGCAACGTCAGCTCATCGGTCGCCGACCTCTCGATCCTAGGAGGGCGGAGAGAGCCCAACTGGATCCGGTCCTTGGTAACGTCAAAAGCTTTGAGCTTCTCAGCCAGTTTATCGCCTATATGCGTCGGCCGGAGCTCAGTAGGACGGAAAATCGCCCTTTTGTGGAACGACCGTCGAAATGTCTCGTTTTCATCAGGAGCGGGAGCAATGTTGGCCTTGCCGGAGCTCTTTTGGATCCGATTCTGTGGCGAAGGCGAGGAAATGCGGCAATTGGTGAGGGATCGGCTCGCAAACTTGGAGATTCTGAAGAGACGCTGGGCTAGTGCTTTCTTAGACGACATCTTTTCTAGGTCGCAAAGTCCTTGTCGTTCGCTGTATTGAACATGAAAATCACAGGTGTTTTGGGGTCCTTAATATAGGTGTAACGGTGTGAAAACAAAGACGATGATGACGAGAAATTGAAAATACCGCGGGAGATAGACGGTAAGTCGTAACGAATTATTGGAAATAAAGAACGTAAACTATTAACCACTGTCTCACGGCACGTTTCGTTTGGGCATACCGCATATGCGAGTTGGTGGGGTCCGATTGTTCACCAGGGCTAATATTATCATGGGACTGACCATACCATACACGTGGTCGGGTTAGGTTTGTAGATCAGCCCCGGCCAACCGTCGGATGTGTAGAATCTGTTAATTAATCAATCAAACGGTTCACTTTATATAAAATTGTTTTGAATATTTAATTAATCAACTAACGCTAGCTGATTAAGGATAGGCTTCGGTTCACGCGAACGTGTGGCCACATATTGAAGATATGAACAACATTAGTCTTCTCTTCACCCTAAATACAGTCCCCCTCCTTTTGGTAACAGATTTAACTAAAAACATGGAAGGTTTCTGTATTTATTTTCTTTCTCAAGTTCAGGCATAAGAAAAACGTAAACGAAAGATGAGCTAACCGTTAAGAAATAACATATAATTAATAATAATTCAAAGCATCATTAAGCAATAATATTAGAATATCATCATATTCCAAAATCCTGGAATTATACTTATTAAAATTATAATTTTAAATAGCCTTAAAAACAAGACATATTATATTTGATTTAAATTATGGTTACAATTTTAATACGTTATTATATATTACATGTCATTTGTGGAGAATTACATTCTCCATAAATATATTGTTTTCAAATTTTAAGAGGATTTTGCGTACGAGCATTCTAAATAATGGAAACATTATTACTCATATGTTTCTTTCCATTTTTTATTTTTATTTTTATTAAAAAAATTATTTTCTTAAATTTTTTATTTATGATTTTTCCAATTTTCACAATTTATGAAAACTAAAAAAGTAGCTTTATTTTCTTTTTTAAATTTTGATTTACTATCAGCCAACTTTATATTGTCTATATTAAATATCTAATTATAAATAATATTATTATTATTTTAAAATTTTAAATATATAATAATAAATTAAAAAGAGATATTAGATAAGGGGTTTTTTATTTTTATCAAATATAACAATTGAACTTGTTTTTATTTTTATTTTTAAAAAAATCTGAAACTAAAAACAGAATATAAAAAATAAAAACCGGAAAGAAAAACAAAAGTAGAAATAAACATTCCTTTAGTTACATTTTTAACTTTTTATTTTTGTTTTATATTCATAAAATAAATTTATTTAGTTGATTTTTTATTTTTATAATTTATGTAAACTGTATCAATTAGTTTTGTTTTACCTTTTCTTATTTTTTATTAATTAAATATATTCAAATGTTAAATATTAATTGCTAAAAAATTATGACTAATACCATTTAATTATTCAACTTATTCTAATTAAACTTAAAATAAAAATATTTTGGGAAAATGTTTTCAAGTTTAAAAATTATTTTATAAAATATAATTTAACTGTCAAATATCTTTAAAAAGACAAAATGTTGAATATCTAATTATAAATAATAATATTATTTTAACAATTTAAATATATAATAATTAGATTAAAAAGAGATATTAGATAAGAAGTTAAAATAAAATTATTTAGATAATTAATTTATACAGCCAATTTATTTATATATAAATGATAGATATATTAATATAAATAATAAAATATGTTTATTGTTTTCTTTTGAGAAAATTAAAATTAAAACTAGAAAGCTAAAAGTTACTGTAAGAATTAAGAAAAATAGAAATAGAATAAAACCGTAGATTATTTAGTTAATTTCTCATAAATAAATAAAAAGAAAATTTTTAATTTGAAAAACATGGAAAAGAATATTCAATTTGGTTTTTGTATATGTTTTCTCTGTAATTTTCTTTTTACTTAATTTTGGCATCTTAAAATCTGAAATGATTATTTAAGCAATCATTTTCAATTATTTGATGCTGGCATCGCTATGGGCATTCTATGCCTTAATAATTTGACAAAAGTTGCCTGTACTATATCACCTGTTACTAGCAACTTGCGAAGTAGCTTAAATTCCCTCCCCCAGATAGCTATGAATCAAATACCAAACTTCCTCAGATAATGCCTCCCCAAGACCTTTCTTTTATATATATATATATATACAACAAAAGACATTAAAATTCCACTTAGAGATGGGCTCGTTTAATCCCCATGGAGGCAATCTTTGGACGTACGCATGCACAAAAGGAGGCATTTTCAGTGCAGATTAATGGGATATTGACCGTACACCTCTATTTTGAGACTTTTGGTAATTGTAAACGTCTTTATGATTTGTGGAGGTAACAAACAAGTAAAGATAATATAGACAAATCTCTTCTGTAAGTAGGCACGACTTTGTAGGGTACTAGACTCTCATGTCCTTAACTTATATGATTGCATCTATCAACCGTGTAAGTCTCTGGAGCCGTGTGAAGAAAAAGGACGTGAAGAGCGAAGACATATATAGGCATGTTCATGACGTACACGTCTGTGTGTGATGACCATGTATATCTCTGTGACTATATACATCTACGTGTGAGGCGATGCTAAAAAGATACAATAGCTTACACGGTTGTGTATGTGACCGTGTACAATGCAGAAAAATCTATTTCGTGATGTAAAAGAAAAATATGAAGGTTTTGCATGAGAGTGTGACTGTAACGTCCAAAAGTGAGTAAAAACGGAGGGAGGACAAGTAGTTTAGTATTCTCATCCTTTTTTGTGTGGTTAGGCTTGATTTGAGAGTTTGTTGATTGTTACATTAACTTTGGTTTCAATCATAAAACTTTGTAAAACAACTTGTTGTGGGTGAGGAATCAAACTTTGTAAATCCTTATTTGAGTTTAGTAAATTTGCTTGATGGTTTGGCCTGTCATTTCTTACTCTACACTAGAGGGTTTTTCATGTAAATCTTGGTGCTTGTTTCACTATTAAGTTTCTTATTTTGTGTCTATTAAGTTTCTTATTTTGTGTCTAAGCATCTGAGTAATTTTTAGGATATAATCAACAAGTTTACTACAGTGACGATTATTCTTGATGATGATTTTCAAGTCTTGTAATTCCTGTTGAATTCCCTATCAGATATTTAGGAAATGCTGGTGGTGATGATTAATAATTCAGTTCCTGAAATTATGCTCTCTTTGGATGTAATCAAAAGAATATGTTCAATAAAAAAAATCAGAAGAAAAAATATGGAAGTTGACAATGTGTAGACTTTCATGGCAGAAAGCATGAGAAGGAACAAGACTAGGGCCCCAAAGGGTGTGTCAAGTTTAAGAACCGATCAAAGTTTAGAGATAACAAAGACGTGAAGATATGCCACTATTGTGACAAGCTAGGACACATTAATAGGTTATGCTTTAAGTAGAAGAGGATCAGAAAAGGCAAGATTATCAAAACGATGGAGATGATAAGAATACAACTGTAACAGCTTCAAGCACAAATGATAAGACATCCTTAGTGTGTGCGACAGCTAAATGCTTCCATCAGTAATTCAAGTTATAAGTTATTAATTGACATAAGAGCTTCTTATCATTGTATTCTAAAAGTGAAGTACTTCTCAAACTATAAAAGAGGAGACTTTGAGAGCGTAAATATGGGAAATTAAAGCTCCACCAAGATTATCAGTATAGGTAATATCCAAGTTTATATAAATGTCAGATGCTTACTGACCTTGAGAGATGTATGACAAATCCCCAGTCTAAGGAAAAATTTATTATCAACTAATATGTTAGATTAAGAAGGATTTCAACACACTTTTAAGGATAAAAAGTGGACACTATCTAAAGGAGCAATGACTGTTGCTCGAGGAGACTAATTGTGCACATTGTACAAGACAAATTTAAAGGTGTGTGGTAGTGAAGAAGTATACACAGATGAAAAGGAAACTTCTTTAAATACGTGGCATTGACGATTGAAACATATGAGTGAGAAAAGATCAAAGTTATCGGATGGTAAATCCCTTATCTTAGTTAAAACCACACTACTACTTAATCTTTGTGATCATTGTTTAACTAGAAAGTAACATAAAGTCCCTCTCAAGAGAAGATCTGTAAGAAAGTCGAAGATATTATAGTTCATACATTCAAATGTTGATGGCCCTATTAAGGATGAGTCACTAGGAGGTAAGTAGGTAACAAATATTTTATTATATTTATTAATAATGTTTTAGGGAAGACTTGGGTGTATATATTAAACTCAAAGAGTCAAGTAGTTGAAACTTTCCAGAAGTTTCATGTCATGGTAGAAAGGAAAGTTGAGAGGAAGTTAAAGTGCATGCGAACACATAATAGAGGTGAGTATACTTCTAAAGTGTTTAAAGATTACTATACATCACATAATATTAGACATGTAAGAACAAAACTAGGGACTCTAGAACATAGTAGTATTGTTGAGAGGATGAATAGAACAATTGTGGAGTAGGTTCGTTGCATACTCAGAATGTCTATATTGCCAAAGATATTTTGGAGTGAAGTAATCCAAACTGCAATTTACTTGATTAAATAATTTCCTTAAGTTCTATTATATTTTGAGATTTTTGAGAGAGCATGGATTAAAAAGATCTCACACATCATTATCTGTGAGTTTTGGGCTATAAGGTATTTAGATACGTACCTAAGGATCAGAGATAAAAGTTTAACTCAAAGGTGCGATACTTTGTATCTTTATTGGATATAGTGGTGCTCATATTGACTTTAGACTCTATGGATTAAAGAAGCAAAAGGTGGTACAGAATAAGGATATGGTATTCTAGGAGTACAAGAGAGGTGATAATCTTATGAGAGGAACTAAGTCATCACACAGTAACTCATCATATGACATTGTTAATTCTTCGCCAATTTCTTCCACTATTGAGTAGTCTATAGGTAAAGGAGATGAAATGTGTGACTAAACATATGTTAACCATGATCAAATATAGCTTGGTAACGATGAGCTACATGAACCTCATTCGAATAATGCTAAAGATGAAGTTGTTGAGGATAATAAGCAAGGGAAACAACCGTTAGTGATATATAACTTTGAAGGTCAACAAGAGAGAAAAAGTCTTCTACATGGTATCCAAGTTCAAAATACCTGTTGATTACTGTTGAGGGAGAACCTGAGAATGTGTAAGAGGTTGCATCTTGTGAAGACATTACTCACAACTCTGAAGGAAAAGATGAATTCTCTAAAGAAGAATGATTCATATGATCTTATAAAATTTGCAAGAGGTAAAAAGACACTGAAGAATAAGTGGGTATTTAAGATAAAAAAAGATGGTGACAAGCTAGTAAAGCATAAATAATGGCTAGTGGTGAAAGGGTTTAGTCAAAAGAAGGGTACATATTTTGATGAAAATTTCTCATCAGTAGTCAAGATGACCTCAATTCGAATAGTTTTGGGTTTGATTGCTTATTCGAATCTCGAATCTTGAACTCGAACAATTGGATGTGACATCGCCTTCTTGTATGGATATATGAAAGAGGAGATATACATGGAGTAATCAAAAGGTTTTAAGGCTAAATGTAAGGAAAATTTGGTCTAAGCTAAAGAAAAGCCTATATGGGCTAAAATAAACTCGAAGTCAGTGGCATCAAAAGTTCAATTCTTTTATGACAAATCATGGTTATAAACAAACTTATATCAATTCTTGTGTGTATTCCAAGAAGTTCACAAGTAAGAACTTCATCATTTTTCTTCCATATATTGATGATATATTGATTGTGGGTCGATATATTGGAAGGATCCAAAAGTTAAAGGAGGATTTGTCTAAATCTTTTGATGTGAAAGATTTAAAATTTGCAAAGCATATTTTAGGCATGAAGATAACTAGGGACAAGAATAGTAGGAGATTGTGGTTGTCTCAGGAAAAATATATTAACGAGAGCTAGAAAGGTTCAATATAGGTATGCCAAGTCTATTAGCATGCCATTGACATCGCACTTTAAGATGAGTAAATGTGATGTCCCTTAATAGAAAAGGAGAAAGATAATATGTCCTCTGTTCCACATTCATCTGCAATAGGGTATTTAATGTATGTAATAGTGTATACAAGACTAGATATTGCACATGCTATTGGGATAGTGAGTAGATTCTTATCAAATCCAATAAAAGTTCATTGGGAAGCAGTAAAATAGATTATGAAATACTTGAGAGGCACGTCAAAGTAGAGTTTGTATTTTGTTTACAGTGAACTAACTTCCGAAAGTTTTATGAATATAGATATGGCTAGAGATCTTGATAAAAGAAAATCTAATTCAAGTTTTCTGTTCAAGTTTGCAAAGGGATTCATCTCATGGTAATCTAAACTAAAAAATTATATGACTTTATCTACAATTGAAACAGAGTATGTAGCTATAGTGGAAGCTCGTAAGGAGATGATTTGGATGAAAAGGCTCCTTCAATAGTTGGATTTGAAACAAAAAGACTATGTAATATTTTATGATAGTCAAAGCATTATTGACTTAAGCAACAATACTATGTATTATTCTTACACAAAGCATAGAGATGTCACAAATTATAGGTTGAGTTATGTGATTAAGGAGCAACAATGAATGTTGAAGAACATTCATATAGACATGAATGGTGCTGATATGTTAACTAAAGTTGTTCTTGGAAGCAAACATGAGCTATGTAGTAAGCTTGTCGAGACATCTCTTAAGTAGATGTTGGAGAATAATGAATCTTCCTCGTAATTAGGTTGAAGGGAGATATTGTTGAGTGTCCAGTCTTATTTTGAGACTTTTAGTTATCATAGTCGTCTTTATGATTTGTGGAGATGGTAAATAAGTGAAGACAAGATGAATGAAGCTTTTTTAGGGGAGACACGCCTATGTCCTCAACTTATAGGATCGTGTATATCAACCATGTAAGTTTCTAAAATTGTGTGAGAAAGGATGTGAAAAGCGAAGACATAAACGATCATGAATACGCCTATGTTCATGACATACACGACTATGTGTGACGACCGAGTATCTCTCTGTGACCCTGTACATCTGCGAGTGAGACGATGTTGAAGAGACATGGTTGCTTACACGACCGTATAGGTAACCGTGCATGGTATAAGGAAAAACCTATTTCATAATATAAAAGAGAAAATATGTAAGTTTTACATGAGAATGCGACTATAATTTCCAAATGTAAGTAAAAACAGAGAGAAAGCAAGTAGTTTAGTATTTTCATCCTTTTTTATTATTTTTGGGAGTGGATTGAGAATTTGTTGATTGTATTTTAACTTTGGTTTCAATCATGAAATTTTATAAGACAACTTATTATTGTAGAGTGAGAGATCAAACTTTGTAAATTCTTATTTGAGTTTAGTAGATTTACTTGTCAATTTAACTTCTAAATTTTTCCTCTATACTAAAAGATTTTTCACTTAAATCTTGGTATTTATTTTATTATTAAGTTTCTTCTTCTCATATGGATTCGTTGATTGAATTTGAAGAGTATTTTAATTATTGATATTTAATTGATCTTTTAGAGAGTTGTATTTTAATTATTGATATTTAATTGATCTTTTAGAGAGCTGTATCATTGTTTCCTTAAAAGAGCGGTTGAATTATAAAATGTCAATTAACCAGACCATTAAATGTCCATGTTTTCAAGGGCAAACAGGAATCATATAATATCTAAATGGCTAAACGCTTTGTTCCTTGATTAGTCGACTTGGAGACTTAAGGCATGAAAGTTGGAATGTAGACCATGACTAGCTGCAGGCCGGATGAGGAACCTTTTCCTATACAAGCATCGTCGAGAATTTACGTTTCCTATAAAAGATTTTAAGTTGCAATGTCTCGAGGTACCTTCAACTGTTTCTGGATAATATTCCAGTTAGCATATATTCTCAGGAGTTATTGGTGGCTACTAGTCTTTTGCTTATGTCACAAGCTATATTCCAGGTTTTCATTTCGTGGAGTAACTTAAGCCAAATAATTTCCAAAAATGAGGGTTTTCCTGACTTGGTTTTTGGTCAGTACTGATCTACCCATGTTAATTGGCTTGTGGCATTTGTAGTTGGGTGGCGAACTTGACCTTTAACCTTCATGGAAAGAGCTACAGCACAAGTAGAAAAATATCATATAACAATAGTCACTGAGTCCCACTTTGAGAAACTATATAATTTAGGGTTTGTCTGAATTGTAAGGGATATAACCACAAGAATGTCTGCTCGTAGATCAGAGTTCAAGCAAGAAATGCAAGCATTAGTGATCCAATTTCTTGCCTGTTGGAGAAAAAGAAATCCATGGATAATAGTTATGAGTTCTGAGTCGATAATGCATGGCTGACTGGTCCATCGAGGCCATTACTCAGGAAGCCTGGGAGGAGATTTTAGCAGATCGTAGAACTTGATCAAAAAAAGCAGATATAGCAACACGTAGAACTTGATAAAAAAGAAAAAGCAGATCTAGCAACACGCAGAACTTGATCAAAAAAAGCAGATATAGCAACACGTAGAACTTGATAAAAAAGAAAAAGCAGATATAGCAACACGTAGAACTTGATATAGAGATGAAGATCCAGAATCTCCATAGCTAGGCAACGACACATCAGACAAAATTTTGTTTATAGCTTGTTATTATCTTCGCGTGCCGACTCGAAAGAAATTTGGTTATTTTCATTATCTTTCAGTGCAAGAGATATAAATCATCCACAACCAGGTGTTTTTGCCAATAATTCCTACTTCTTTACGTACTTGAATCTGTTGAGGATACATCACCATTCTTGATAATAAAATATTGGCCCAGGAACATGTGCATGGACCAGTTTCAAGCAATCATCTTTGCGACGTCGTTTTTGGATTCTTAATTGTCCCTCACGAGTTTAAATGCGGCTGTTGATAGCGTTGATAGCATGTGATATGAATATCGGTTCGTATCTATTGGTATGTATTGTACCAGATTAAAACCGGTACTAAATAAAGGATCAATTATATCGGATTTAAATATTAGTTAATACCAACTCATTTTAGATGGTATTGGCCAGTAAAATATCAGTCGGTATCAAAAATTTTAAAAAATATGAAGATTTTTTTGTAAAATTATAAAATCTCCAACTCTCCTTCTTATCTCTCCTATCCTCCTTTTTTTCAAAGTTTTTTTAATTAGTTATTTTATTTACTTCAACTTTTATAATTATTGTAAATTTTTAATTGTTGTTTTTAAAATAATAATATTTAAATTTATTTTAATATTTTATATAATATTTATTAATAAAAAATTTTATTTTTGAAATAAATAATTTAAAAATTATTATTTATAAACTAATATTTATTTTATAAAATTTTAATTATTAAATCAAAATTTATATATTTGAAATTTAATTATATTTATTAATAATTATTAAATTAATTTTATAAATTAAATTAAATTTGTGATTATTATTTATTATTATGATTTTTGGAGACAAGATTAAAAATATACTTATATAATACGATATTCGTAACATTGATAATAATGCATTCAAAAAGATTTAAAATAGTGTGCTTTTCAAGTAAAATAAAAAGGTTCAATAAAATAGTCCTTATGTATTGCGTCATTTTTGGTTCAGGCTAATCTTTTCTAATCTCATACCAGCCTTACTTTCTGCATTACTTCGTTTGTTCTCCATTTTGCCCCTATTTTGATTTTACATGTTTTTTTCTAGTGACAACGATATTACAAGTTACAAACGTGAATATAAATTAAATTACACGCAATGCGATAATGACATGTCCCATAACTGTGGGTACAGTTTAAAGCCTTATCAATTGCAGCAAGCAACTTTAACTGCACGATTATAATTCAGTGGCTACAACACATTCATTGCACGACGACAAGAAGTCAGTGGCCGCGACACATTCATCAGTGGCCCCAACCCCGACACATTCTAGCGGTGAAAATTCACAGATAGAGATAGGAAGAGAAGACCCCATGCTCAGCTAGCTTGTTGCATCACAAAAGAAGTTGGGCAATTCTCTCTCTTAAACACTTTCCTGTGCATAAACGAAAACCCTGATAGCTAAAGCAAAGGTTGATAGAAGAAACAGAGGCATGGACTTTTTCGAGAGAGGGTGCTTTTCTCATCCATTTAGATAATAGTTATATTCGAGATGGTAATGGGGCGGCCTGAGCTAGGCCAAGGCAGGCCAGAGTGGCTCGACTAAGCCGGGCCACAAGCAGCCCGTATATATATATATATATGGTTGAATTTTTAATTTATTGTTAATCCTAATTATCATTTTCAAAAGAATGTAAAAGTAATTGAGTTATAAAAACATATATTGATATAACTATTATATTGAAAATAGCTATTATTTTATTAAAACTATAATACATTTCATGAATACTTTTGATAATTTGATAAGTTTTTGTAAATTATTATGTTTATTAAATAGGTTATAAACATATAGAAATACATATATATTTTTATAAACATATACATACATGATTGAATTAGTTAATTAGGAATTTTAATTCAATTGATTAGGAAAATTCATTAAGTTAATTATAGTTAAGAATTTCAATTCAATTAGTTACAATTTTCAATTTTGCTTAAATAATTTATTACTTATTAAAAAGAGAAATTGTATAACCAAATTTATACACTATAGCAATCATTACTATTCACAAATAATTATCCAAATTATTTTACAATAAATGATATAATTTACAAAAATTACGATAATATGATGAACATATAACAGACAGAAAAGCATGGACACTAGATACTGGAGGCTGGAGTGAGAGAGTAGCTAATCATATCTATGTACAAACATTATATTCAGTAATGTAATATTAAAATTAAAGAATATTTAGGAAATTGTAATATTTAATAAACAATTAAATATACCTTCGTGTTCATATATTTGATCAAAATAACATGCAATCGGTCAATTAATATTCACCTCCTCCGCATTAATACTTGTAACTTTATTAACGGAAAATTAAAAACACAATATTAGGTAAGATAATATAAAAAAGATAAAATTGATATATTAACAAGAAAAGAATTTACTATCAATATCTTTATCATTTAACTAACTTTGAGCACACATAATGGCTTTCACAGTGCGAGGATTAAGTCGAGTAGGATGAGGAGAAATAACTCGACCACTAGTACTAAAGGTAGACTCTGAAGCAACGGTGGAGCTGGAATGGCCAATAACATAATTAGAAAAGCATTTTCAGGTTTCTTCCACCATGACAATATATCGAACTGCTCACCTTCAGTTTCAGGCACAACTGGTTCGATTAAATATCTATCTAACTCCATCATTTTATAAGAAATTCTAGCCATTTTCTCTTTCAATTTTTTTTGGAGAATGTGACAACGTTGGGTTAGAGGATGAAACCGAACCTGAAACCGAATTACATGCGTTACTAAGATCCACAGTTTGACTTTTCTCCAATTTGAGTTGATAATCATTAAACAATTCATACCATAATTGTTTAATGCTATCTACATACCCTTAAGCTCGATCACCATACAATGCACTACAAATAAATTATCTCGTCCATCTTGTATCTCGAATCAAACACATACAACACCCCAATATTATCTCCAACTTTATACCAATAAATATTCAACTTATCCATCATCCACTTCGCCATAGTCCGAATAACGTCATTAGATTCAAACATCCACTGTGATAAAGCATGCTTTATATCCGATAGTGTGTTAAATCAACTTTGCGAAGTTGGATATTTTGTTCTCGAGAACAATTCAGTAGCATTATAGAATAATTCCAACTTGATGCAAAGTTCTTTAGCCAACTCCCACTAATCTTCTGTTGACACGTAGATATATTGAGAATTACTATCCTTTAGTCTCATAAACACCTCAACATATGCAATTGTCGACTCCAACATCTTTAAGGTTGAGTTCTATTTGGTCGGACAATCCAAAACCAACTTGTTTGAACTCGGAATACATAAAATTTGTGTAGTATCCTCAAAATATTAAACCTTTTTTGCACTCTAATATAGAACACCATTCCGAATACAATCTATTGCTTCCCTTATCATCTCCAATCTATCCTTTACAATCAAGTTAAAAATATGCACAAAACAATGCATATGAAATAACCTACCTTCAACCAATAAGCTCCCGATGTGCATCTTACTCTTCAATTTTTCAATCATAGCATCATTTGTGCTACAATTATCAATTGTGATTGTGGATAAAATCCATTAAAAATTCTCTCAATGTAGTTGTCAATCTCTCACTTGCATGTGGTGTCGGCACATAAATGCACATATCATATACAAATATTACCAACATCAATCATAAATTCATAACATAATAAAAAATTCAATGATAACAATATTAAAGAATATAAATTACCTCAAAAGTATACTGTGTAATGTCCAATCATTATCAACATATTGTGTCATCACCATCATATAACTCTTCTTTTGGTTATCAGTTGTCCACATGTCCGTTGTTATAGCAATTCGTACTTCAACACTTGACAATGTTCTTATTGACTCTCTCTTCTTATCCTTGTGAATTTTCAATATCTCCTTCTTCACTGTATTCCGACAATAAACCTTGAAAGTCAGTTACAGTTAATAACATCCTGAAACTTCTACTACATGAATCTGTATGTCTCTTTAAATGAGACGTTTCACCTTTCAAACCACTCCAATACAACTTATGAAAATACTTACACTCTATTTTTTTAATCCCATCGATTGATCTAGTTTTGTTAAAGTGATTCCAAACCTCACTTTTATGTTGAGTAACTTAAGTTCGAGTTGAATCTTTATCCCAACTTTGTTCCAGAAGAGAAGTTTCCACTTCTATCTCTAGTACTAGATTAAAACTCTCAACTGAGGGAATATGTTTATCTATTTGAAACAAAAAAAAACATATAAATATTTAAAGTTAGAAATAATCAACATATAAATATTTGAGGCTATAAACAATCAAAATAAGAAATTGAGCATATCATTTTTAAAAATAATTTAAAATCGTCATGTAATCTTCTTCAAGTTATTCACTTATTCTACTCTCTCTTATGATAATCCTTTGGATGAACCCAAGTTGGATGTAGAATAAACTGTAATCATTGCTAATGGTTTAAATGTTCAATTTCAAACTGTCATGTAGTAAACATTATATTTTTAGGAAAGTGACAAAACTAGCCTTACATGGCATGAAAATAAATAAAGGAGTCGAAATAACTTCTACCATTCTCTAGAAAAACTCATTTGAAATTTCAGCTGTGAATGAAATATGAGTAAAGGCTAAAGAGAGAAGCAACATATGCATAGCAAGATAAAACTCAATTACAAGAAACATCTTTGTCAAGTATTAAAGTTAATTGTCAATTACAAGAAACATCCTTGTCAAGTATTAAAAAAGACTTTAAAGCTCAATTTATGTTTAATTTTTCTAAGTCTGCAAAAACTCTTAAAACTTTTGCTTGTGAATTATAGGTTGTTGTATATGACCATTGAAAGAGAAACTTTGTATTTACAGGTAATGTAGGTTCTCATGAATTTTTTTAACACTATGGATATGATTTTGTGAAGGGTTCTACAATCTAACTTAAGCCATTTGGTGAAATAGTTAATCTCCACAAGAATAAACCAAATTAGGAGGGAAGGACTTTAATATGTTTATCCCTCATAGAGAAAATAGAACAAGACGAACAAATCATCATCTAATTTGCTACTAGGTGAGCATGCCTTTGACAATTGTCATAGGTCTTTATTTAATGAACATAACCTTTCCTCAACATTGGCTAAAAATATTCAACTCTTAATGTTTTGTTTGTTAGAGTATAATGTTTTTCAAATGATCTTTCATGAGTTTCTTTCAAGATTTGAGGTGCTTTTGTTAAACGAATGTACCTCAAATAAAGGTGTCACGAGAGATCATGTATAGTATCCCCTATTATGACATATCATATATCACTTTTTTTTTTGTTTTTTTTTCATTATCACGAAATACCTCTCTTTTTTCAATGTAACTTAAAAGTGGGAATATAAAACAACAGTAACATAATGCTTCATATAGACATATCGAATAAATGAGAATATATAACATATTATATTACGGGTATTGACTATTGTGGACAAAGATTATTACATGATTTAATTATATTAACCGATATTTAAATTAAAATGACAATCCTATTAACTTTTTATCAATCACAAAAAATGAGAAAAACAATCAACCACATACATTATACAATATAGATGCATTAAAAGAGTTGAGCATTTCATCAAACATGTTATATTCATTATCTCATATTCCCATTTTTACATATGAAAAGTTCATAAATTACACTAAATAATATCACCCACCAAAAAACAATACAATATTCAAACAATCAACTATTATTCTATTTAACAAACCAAATTTTTGAAGAGAGATTACCTTAATCTCTCTTCAATCTTACGACGGTCGACAAGGAGGAGGAGTGAAGAACAACAATCGAACTCCAACAGTAGAAAAGCAAACACAGATGACACTCGACGAAGAAGAAGAAGAACGGAAGAAGAGGTGATTGAGTGAAGAATCTGACAAAGAATAGAGAAGAACAACAATTGAGAAGAGACATAGGCATTAGGCTGACGCTGAACTAAATGAAGGGAGGAGGTGACTGACTGATCTGCATTTAATGAAGAGCAAAATGATGTTGTTGCAAAACGATGTCGTTTTGCTTCTTTTTAAAAAAGTAACAGTAGCAAGCAAAACGATGTCGTTTTGTTGTAGCCAAGTGTCATTAAAAATTGGGAGACAATTGGACCAGAATTTGGAGACAAATTAATAGACTAGTTTTTAAAAAGTGGTCAAATGGAGACCACAATAAAAGGACAAGTGGCAAGTGACAACTGTCACAACACTTGCTACTCACGACTGATGACGCTTTCTTCTTTTGAATGGGCATCTCCTTTGTCTTTCATCTTTACTCTCCCGAAATGCTCTAACCTTCTTCATCTTTTTCATTTGCTTTCATCCACGATATTCACTTCTCACCTCATCCATGTTGGAGCTTACTCTCACCTCCATTTGCTACTATCATTTTTGCTATCTTCTTCATATTTGTCACTAAAGACCTATCCCTACCACCTTTGGAATGATGAAGATCGTATGATGCTTGGGAGCTAGGGTTAAATGTGATTTGAAGAAATTGAAGCTAAATCAAGTAAGTTATGCTTTAATCATCATGGGTAGTGTTAAATGAAACTAATATGATGAGTAATTTGAGATTGATAACTTGATCAAGAAATTATATGTGTGAATCGTGAGTGATGAAATGAGCATATAAATGTCTTGTTTTTGTATATGTGATGATTAATGGTTTATAAGTTATTGTAGAGATGTGATTATGCCTTATTTTTGTGTTGTTAATGAAAGTAATAAATTGATGAGTGAATGGATATTTTCATGTTCAGTTTTTTATGTATAAAAACGTGGATCATTGGTTATTTTAGAAATGAATTGGATTGAGTATTGAAGTTAAAGAAAATGCAAGTGTAGTGTCTTGAAAAGAGAGGAACTAGGATGAAAATTTAGATATAAAGTGATAATGGTGTTTAAAGTGTGCTGGAATATGTTAGATGTAACATTTCTACTAGATATGCATCTGTATTTTAGTCATGAATTGAATTGTAGATATCCAAATGGGATGATTTTTAATTTGGATTAAATTAGAGACATATGGCTACATTTTTCATGAGACATTGAATTCAAATTCTATCTCTAAGGGTTTCAAAATTTGACTTCAAGTTGAGTACTGGATGCAGCTACATTTTAAGAACAATAGGTAGTTTTATGATGTCTTGAAATGAAATGAATTAAGGTGATAGTTAGGAATGAAATGAAGGTGAAAAATGAAGTAGAATATATGTAGAAAATTTATGATGAAAGTGTCTAAGAATATGTTCTATTTTGGTGTTTATGATCAAGCATGGATTTTGATTTGTGTGTGGATGATATTGAACTAAAATTGAGGTATAAATGAAGAAGTTATCAACTTGAAATGATAAATTTTGAAAGTGAATTGTTTGATACTTATGAATAAGATATGTTATGAAAAAAGGGTAGGATTTCATGAATGATGAGATTTAGTTGAAAATGATGAATCAAATGAGTTGAGGTTCGAGAGTTTAATGCAATCAATTTAGTGGTTGAATTAATATGAAATGATGTTCCATTAGAGGAGGTGAATTCTGGAAAATTCGGAGTGAAATTGATGTTAGAATATATGTAGAAATCGTCGAAAATGTTGTTAAGTGAGATATGTTTCTCACATGTCCGTTATACAGACTTTAGGTCTGCTGGACGGACCTTCTTGGGTCTTCCAAACTTTCCAGCCCCGTTCATGTCCGTTTGGAGGGACGTATGCCCACTAAGCAGACCCTCTCGGAACACTTACATAAAATTGCGATTTTGACCCTTTAGATGGTAAAATCTCTCTTCAGGGTCTTACGGAATTTGTAGAACTCGAAGTACTCATCGAAAGCATTCTAGAATGACATTAATCTGATATCCACAAGAAAAGTTATACCTTTTGTCCCAAGATCATGTATATAGATAAATCATTGACTTATTAATGTTTTCCTATGAGGAATTTAGGCTTGAATGTGGTCTTGAATGAGCCAAATTGATGATGAATTGAGCGATTAAAGTAAGGAAAGTGTATTAGGTATTAAGGAATGATTTAAAGATCATGTTAATTAGTTATGAGACGCATATTAAGGAAATGTACCTGGAATTGTCATTGAGCATGCATTGTACATAATCCATATACATATGTATGCATAAATGAATACTTGTAATTATGTAAAGTTGTGATATGTATAAATATGTATGTATTACATGATTTAGAAGAGCTTATTGAGCGACAACATCTAGACGTTGCCGGGACTTCGAGGTAATAGCTTTCTGGAGCAAACTGTGAGTAACCTAGATAGTCTCATTTGAATATTTTTTGTTTTAAATTATGTATTAAATTATTTTGTGAAGGTGATTGTGTTAATTATGGACTTTGAAAGGCCGAGGCGTTTGATGCATGAATAAGATATTGGAAGTGCTCCTTGTATGTAAATCTGGCTGAAATAAATGTACTCAACATTTTTGTTGAATGCCGGAATAAGGTCCGACGATAAATGTGTTCTGAATGTGAAACTGAAATCTGATGACTGTTGAAAATATGTAAATGTGATGCATTTCATTACATGAATGCATGAAAGATAAAGGCAGTTGTGACCGGAGTCGTCAGTAAAAAGAGCTTAAAGCTTAGAATGTGCTAAGAGCCTATGGCTCAGTTGCTATTGTACCCGGTATCTACTAAGGGATATAGGATATTATCTGATACAAGCTCGATATTCACAAGGGATATGAGCTAGTAAAAAGGTGCTCGATCACAACAAAGTAATAAATGAAAGTCTGGTGTGTATTGCATTTATAATTGATATGTGTATTTTAAATGATTGAAATGATCGGTTTGACTGCTCTGAATGTGATAAGTGATGCTACGCGATAAATGAAATGATGTGAATTATGTGTTTACATATGTTGATATGTTGTATAAGTTGAGTGAACCATCAAGGATGGTTACCTCACTAAGTTCGTAAAACTCGCCAAAATTATAACGTTAACATTTTAGGACCGAGAGAGGACATTAGTGATAGAGAGACTCTACAAGAAGCATAGTTCTTGTACTTTTGGATAGAAGAAATGGCTTAAAAGTCGGTCAGCTGAGACTGAAGGATTAGATAGAATTTTTGTATAATTCCTCAAGTATGTAGTGTGTTTTGTAATTAGTCTTGATAATGTACATATTTGGATGATGTTGTAAAACTACAATGTATATTTGGTTCTTGTAAAATGACATAAGGAATTTAGTTTTTAATTATTGTCTTTCTTTATGATGCCTTATAAGAGAATATCATTGCTCTAACATGCCATTATTATAAGTTATGTACCGGAATGTTCTCATGGCATTCTGTTATATACTCTATAGTAGTGGGGTGTTGCATTGTGCCCCTTTGGAAGGTCATATAGCTCCTAAGTACCATTTCTTTCAATGGCTTTTATTTCATCATCCATCACTTTCTGCCATTTTGATTCTTTGATTACACTCTTAAAATATGTAGGATCACAATATGAAAACAAGGTAAAATGGGTGATCAAATCTTCAATTTAATTAAAATTTGTTACCTCATAATTTGTCATCCATGTTGGCCTTTTTTGAACACGACGAAGGTGAGATTCAGCTGCTAAATCAGTAATTTCTACACTGTTGGTGAAGGTTCAACTACTTGGGCTATATTTAATACATTTGAAAAATTAAGTTAAAGAAGAAAGACAACAACTACTTGGACTATATTTAATACATTTAAAGCCACTAGAATTTGTAAGGGTTGTTGCCTTTCTTCTTTAACTTAATTTTCTTCTTTATTTGTATCATCAAAAGTGATAGGAGTGGGTAGCACTCCAATCCCAAGTGCTGTCTTCATAAAAAATGACATATCAGCAGGTCACAATCTTCTTTGTTACTGGATTGAATAGTTTATATGTTTTCGATGCTTCACTTACTCTAAAAAGACACATTTTTCACTCATATTGTCAATCTTCTTCCTTTTGGCATAAGGAATGAGCATGTGCATAGCAACTGAAAATTCTGAACTGGTCTACAACTAGTCTTCTTCCACTCCAATCTTCTTTCGATGTCATGTTTTGAACAACAAATGGGGCTTTTGTTCAAGACATGAATACTCCAATTCACCGCTTTAGGCTAAAAACTCTTTGGAAATTTCCCTTTTGCTAACAAATTGCGCATATTGTTGAGGATGATCCTATTCTTCGTTTCTAATACACCGTTGTGTTGTAGTATATAATCTGTTGTAAGCTCTCTTTTAATATCATGAGTATCACACAAAACTTCAAACTCTTTAGAGTAAATATTTTTCCACTATGATCAGTACCGAGAGTTTTAATGTTTTTCTCTATTTCATTTTCAACATTTGTCTTGAAACTTTTAAATGCACTAAATTAATGCTTATGACCGGTAAAATAATAAACCCAAGTTTTTTTAGTATAATCATCAATGAAAGTAATTAAATATCATTTACCTTGATTAGAAGTTGGGTTAGATGGAGAGTATCTAGAATCGGGCTGGACCTAATAATAATAATAATAATGATAATAATAATAATAATAAGATAATTAATTTCGTATAATAAAATCAATAATAATAATAAATAAAATTTATAATAATAATAAGTTTAAAATTTATAATAAATAATAATAATAATAATAACAATAATTAATAATGATGATGATGATTATGTCGATGATGATGATGGTGAGTTTAATAATATAATTAAGAATAAAAAATTACTTATATGGGGGAGGATTATTTCTGACATTTCTTTATGTGTTTGTTTTTATTCTTATGATAAGAAATATTGTACTACAGTCTTGGAAGGAACAAAAAAATTTCTATCCTTATCCTCTAAAGACGAAAAAAAAAGAGTGAAGATAACAAGCAAATATTACTGGGCACAGAACTTTTGTGTCACTATCATCCGTCTCTACGCATGGGACATGAACCAAACGCTAAGTTAGACAACCCTCCTGTCAGCTTCTCCAAAAATATCGATTATTGTCGTGTTACGTGACCTGCTTATACTTAAAACCCTTTTATCCTGGAAGCAGAATTGAGGAAAAGCCACGCCTTCTCCGTTGGTGGTTGGGATTTGCCCTCCTGGTTAACAGCATACGAAACGAGTTAGACAGACTTGATACCCACAACCCACCCCCACAAAAATGCTCTTTCTAGGTGTTTCAGGTCGAAAACTTTAAGATTCTGTAATGTTTAAAACAGAGTCAAATTTCGCTCTCATATAGTTCATTTTTATGTTTCCTCACCACAGACTTGAGGAAAGTCTCGATCTCGTGGAAGTTTCCAAGAACGAAATGATAATGAATGCCTATTGAACAAATCTATTGAGACAAATATCATCACCACGGTCAAGTTATACACAATAAGGTGGTCTTTCTCTCGAACAACCAACAACAATCAGAGATTTAAAAGAGGTTTCAGTGAGAATAGGACATAAAGCCTGCCAATTTTTTTTTAATAAGATTAAGCTTGAGCATTAGCAGCCCAATGTCTATCTTTCTAAGTAAACTGTCATTATACTGTTGTTGGTTTCATGTTCATTAATCGAAGTTCAAAGTTCAGTTGAGAAGACAAAAAAGACAACTAAAAATCTAGAACACTGACCCTCTTTTACAAACTCTCAAGCAGATTTTTAACTTCTGATTCTGATTGTTATAGGGTGATGAATAATCTTCCTCAAACAGGTTCTTTCAAGTAAAAAATGCCAATCTCGTAAAACATTTGTTGCCTATGATTCCCCCGTGTAATATGTATTGTGAAATATGAAAGACTTTGAACAATGACAGTGAGATCAATGGAGAAAGAAGAATGATGAAGAGAGAGAATTTGCTGTGAGGTATATTTTTTGATTGAGAAATGAATCGTATATTCTTCTGGTATCTCAATAGCTCCCGCCCTCCTCAGGCTGGAGGGTGGAAAGAAGCCACCTGGTTTCTGCAAAATATGATGATGATGATGCTTGTCAGGGAAACTTTTGGTGAAGATATCAGCATGTTGATGTTGTAGTTTGACATACAACAATGTGAAAAGCTCTTCTTAAAGTTTCTCACGCACAAAATGACAGTATAATATGTGTTTTGTTCTTTTGTGAAAGACTGAATTTTTAACAATGTAAATTGCTGCCTTGCTATCACCATTCAATGAAATTGGTATGATGTTAGGAACTGTAAGTTCACGTAAAAGTCTTGTCATGCAAGCCAATTCAGCTGTGACCCTTTTGAGAGATCTATATTCTGCTTCGGCAAACGATAGCGATACAATGGCCCGTTTCTTGGATTTTCAAGGGATAGGACTATTGCCAAACATAATGAAGTACCCAGTTATAGGTCTTCTTATGTACGGGCAAGCAGCCAGTCTGAATCATAACAAAAGCCTCGAAATTGAAAGATGGAATTGTTGTTGAGTAATAATCCTTGAGAAGGGTTTCCCTTAATGTATGTATAAGTCAAATAGTTCAATTTACCAACCAGCCTTGGATATGTTTCAGGCTCTGAAAGAGGCTTTCCTAATTCAGGTTGTAACTTCAAATTGTTTTCCGGAGGAGTAATAAAGGGGTTGAAATTATTATAATGAAATTTCGAGATCAGTTCCTGAGCAATTTTCCGTTGTGTCATTATAATGACCAATTCCCTAAACATAGTTCAAAGTACTTAATCTTTGATTTTAAATCTAGCATCAAGATAGCTCTTAAACGAGTAATTTCATCTAAATTATTTCCTATTACTAGAATATCATCCACATACACAGCTAAAAACACCGATGAATCCCCTTCCTTCTTATGAAATAAGGAGTAATCATTCCTTGAATTTTTGTATCCCTTGTTGTGCAAAGCTTTTGAGAATTTGGCATACCACTGTCTTAAAGCATATTTGAGACCATATAGTGATTTCTTAAGCTTGCTGATAGTTGTAGGAGTGGGTATAAAAAACCTTTGAGGTGGTTTCATGTAGACCCCTTATGACAAGCATAGCCTTGCATCTTTTCACAATACCCATCAACTTTACATTTTACCTTGTACATGTATTTGAAGCTAATAGGTTTCTTACTTATTGGAAGTTTACAAAGCTCCCATTTATTATTTGCTTCTTGGGTAACAAAGTCGTTTGCCACGGCCTTCTGCTGTGTAGGCAGAATAGATCCTTCGTCATATAAGGCAGGCTCATGCACATGCTCGAAATTGGCAACCAACTATTAGTTTGAGAATGATAAGGCATTAAGATATATTGTTTGAGGTTTACAAGTATTAAGGGCATTACTGGGGCAAAAAAATGTAGACTGTAGAAGATGCAAGTGCTACATTATGACATACATAATCTTGAAGATAAGCGAGGTGCTTGTGCCCTCTTTTTGATCTCTTGAAATGTGCTTTTGTAAAGGGAGTAGGAGTATTTTATGGTGAATGAAGGTCTATAGCGGTATTATGTTGTGATGAAGGGGAGGGTTCAGAAAAGGCTTGATCTTCTACTAGGATGGAAACAGAACTACTTTGAATAGTATGAAACTAAGAATAAGAAGAATTTGATGGTTGTGATGCATAAGGAAAGATGTTCTCATGAAATATAATATCTCTTGAGGTAAAAGCTTGATAATTGTTAAAGGAGAGGACATTATATGCCATTTGACCAACTGCATATCCCAAGAACACACAAGCCATAACTCTAAGTTCAAAATTTGTCTATGCCTTTCTTGAAAGTGGACACATAATACTAGCTTCCAAACGTTTTTAAATGGTCATAAGTTGGCGTATTGCTAAAGAGAAGTTGATGAGGAGTCAAACCATGTAAATGTTTGGAAGGAAACCTATTTAGGAAAAAAGGTTACTTTTGACTATAAGTTTTTCTTTAGTCGACAAGTTTAATCCTAACATTCTAGAGAGAACAATTATAACTCTAATATTTAGATAATGTTAAAATTAGATCCCACCATAACGAAAAAATTTAACCTTGTCTGTTAAGTATCATATCAGCGTTGACCTAACAATATTTTAATAATTGTTTTCTTATTACTTAGTGCCACATCATTGTTGACGTGACAAGGTGAGATCTACTTTTTAAAAATAATTGACAAATGGATCAATTTTGAACCTATGTTTTACGCTATTTAACAAGTTTAACCATGACATTTCAAAGACAATACTTGAGACCACTAACTTTTAGAAAATGTTAAAATTTAACCCAATTATAATAGAATTACTAACGACTTAATGACATCAATAACATGACACTTTTTAATATTATTTTATTTTATTTGCATGTTATAACAACTTTATAAGGAAATTGCAATGTAGAAAAATTAAAAAAAACTTGAATTTAGTCAAGTTTAAAACAAATTTATTTTATTACCAATGCAAATTATTTTAATAACAATTTTTATTTCATTATAACATTCAAATAAAATATTTAGCAAATTAGATATTTGTTCATATTTATATAACAAAATTAAAACTAACAAATATTAAATTAAAAGTTTCTATCTTTCAATTATATTTATGCATAACAATTTGTAATTATCTTACTTCAAACTTCTTATTAAATTATCCCATAACTCCCCTTTTGAAAAACCAAAAAAACTTAATTAATAACAATTATTTTTTTATGATATATGTAAATTAATAAAACATAAAATTACTATTCTTCTTCTTCTTCTTCTTCTAATAATAATAATAATAATAATTATTATTATTAAAAACAACGGCAAAAACAAAAACAAAAACAACAAAAACAATAATAACAACAACTTACATGACACCATAAAATATATATTTTTAATTATAAAGATAAATATGGTATTTATAAATATTAAAAAATATAAATCACTAAAATGTTCCATGTATAAATAATAATTAAATGTTTAATTTCAACACCAATGTACATATGAGTGGTTTAAAAGTTTTTGATACAACCAGCCTTTGCAATGGAGTTCTACACCTTACACATCAATCTGACAAGCTACACATGCCAAGTGGTTCAATTACAACGCAATAAGCTTCAAGGCTTAAACAAGCAATGCAAACGTTTGTTCAAGCCTAAATCACAAGTTAAGTACATGAGGAGGTCGAAACATCTATGGAGAAACACCAAGGCATGCCTAAGCTTGTGATTTTATTAGAGGAGTCGTTGGAAGAAGCTAGTATTTAGCCATTTTAGGAAACAAGCTCAAGTCGTGTTTAAGGCGCATTTTTAGCTTATTATTTATTATCTCTTATTTTAGGCTCAGGGACTTGTTTATGAGTTGTTCTTTTAATTAGTAACATGTGCTTTATTTGTCTGGGCTATTTTAAGACTTATCTGTTTTAATGTGTTTAGCCCATTCCTAAAAGGACTTGGATCAGATTATGTTCAATGGGCTAGATACTCCTAGATTTGTTAGGATTAGCCTAGTTTTCATTAAATGGGCTTGCAAACCCATTCCTATTAGGATTAGGACTTGATCAACGGTATTTATACCTTATTATAACCTTGTAACCTTAGATTTGGATGATCAATAAGATTTCAGAACCGAGTTCTTCAAGTGAGGAGTGAATGTTTTCACGATTTCTTCAAAAAATTGATTTGCAACAATAAGTAAGTACTTGCAACATAAATTGATTTCTGATTTCTTTGGGATTAGGTCTCAAACTTATGATTTGGGGTTTGATTTAGCATGTTCTTATAATAGAACGATTAGGGTTTTGATTCAATA
Organism: Erythroxylum anguifugum; assembly: GCA_027478595.1. Lineage (NCBI taxonomy): Eukaryota > Viridiplantae > Streptophyta > Magnoliopsida > Malpighiales > Erythroxylaceae > Erythroxylum > Erythroxylum anguifugum. The sequence goes on along the minus strand of JANIPN010000217.1, from coordinate 54,233,930 downwards.
AGATTAGGAAGTTTCAAGAACCATGTTTTCTTGGGGTTTCTGTATTATCTTGGTATCAGAGCTTTGGCTTAATTCTATTAAACTCATACATATCTTTATTGTGGTTTTCCTTATTTGCTTCTTTTTTTTTAAAAAAAGTGAACAATACGGAACAGTGAACAGTACCGAAAAAAACGTGAATAATATCGAAAAAAATCGTGAACAGTACCAAAAAAGAGAGTGAACAGTGGCCAAAAAACCATTGAAAAACACGTTGAGTTGCCTATTTTAAACCTTGGGCAGATTTGAAATTTGTTCTTTGAGCTCTCAGATTTTTGTTGAGTTTTACAATAAATTGAGTGTCTTTCTTTTATTCTTAGTTTACTTTCTTATTTGTGCCTTTCTTTGCTTCCATTACATTAAATTGGACAATGTTGCATTCATATTGTTCAATTATAAACAAAAATCATTACATACACATCTTTTCCATCCGTGTATTAGCATACTATTTTATTTCTGTCCGTGCATTACATTGCTTTTAGAATTGCTCTTATTTCGTTTCTTGTTAGGATTTACTTGTTCTTTCCAATTAATTTGTGTTGCTTGTTGTTTGCTTAATTTTTTCGAATTGATTTCCGAAAAGTAACTTTAAAGACATCACTTGAGAGGTAAAAGGTAAAAGTGTGTGAGTTTATTTAAAGGAGTCATTGTCGTGACTTAAACACGAGAGGAGTGACACCATTTGAGTGAAACACGTGAGGGAATATGTGAGGTTGTTTATTACTAACTTTGTTTTGCAGGTATATCATTTTATCCACAATGTCACAGGGAGGTAGTAATGATGACAATCAAGGAGGAGATGCAAATATCGCTTTCAATTTGAAAGCCATGCAGCAATAATTTGAGAGGTTCAATCTAGCCTTAACTGAGATTAGGGAATAGATGGATGAGCTCAGACAAGGGAGACGCGAGGAACTTCAGGGAAGGCGTCCAGGTATACGCCAGTAGCAACCACCACCTTAGTATAAGCTAAAGGAGGATGATTTTGAGGAGGAGGAGGAGTTTGAGGTACGTAAACCTAGGAGAGCTCAGAGAGTTGAACTATTTAACTAGAGAGATGGAGACTTTAAATCTATCAAAATGCAGATCCTAGCCTTCAAGGAAAGGAATGATGCAAAGGCTTACTTGGGTGGGAAAGGAAGGTGGACTTGGTTTTTGAGTGCCACAATTTTTCAGAAGATAAAAAGGTAAAGCTAGTCGTTGTTGAATTTACAGATTATGCACTAATATGGTGGGATCAGTTGGTGACATCCAGGAGGAGAAATAGAGATATGCCAATTACTACTTGGGGCGATATAAAGGCATGCATGAGGAAGCGATTTGTGCCTTCTTACTATTATAGGGAGATGCATCAGAAACTTCAATCAGGGGTCTAACTCAATAGAGGACTACCACAAAGAGATAAAGATAGCTATGATCCGAGCCAATATAGAAGAGGACTCGGAGGCATCCATGGCACAATTCTTAAGTGTTTTGAACAAAGAGATTGCTAATATGGTAGAATTGCAACACTATGTGGAGATTGAGGACATGGTGAACATGGCCATGAAGGTGGAAAAGCAAATCAAAGCTAGAGTGGCAGCAAGGAGTGGGGCAAATTCTAGCCAATCATGGAGTTCAAAATGGCCTAAGAGAGAGGAGAAGTCGAAAGACAAGGGACTGAACTTCAAGGACACCCAAAAGGCCAAATGTAGGATTTGACCTTGAAGGTACACCTAACACCCAAGCTTCTTCTAGTAAACATTCTAGCATTAAATGTTTTAAGTTTTTGGGATCTGGTCATATTGCTTCACAGTGCCTAAATAGAAAGGTTATGCTTTTGAGAGATGATGGGGGAATTGAGTCCCAGGAGAGTGATGGAGAAGAAATGCTTGAGCTTGAGGATTACAGTGATGTAGAGGTAGAGAAACCTGTCCAAGCCGAAGCCCTTGTGGTTAGGCGTGCTCTCAATGTGCAGGAGAAGGTAGAAGTAGATGAGCAGAGGGTAAACATCTTCCATACATGTTGTTTAATCAACGGTAAGATGTGTAGTATGATAATTGATGGATGGAGCTGTACAGATATGGCTAGTACAATTTTGGTGAAGAATTTGGGGTTACCTATTATTAAACATCCTAGCCCATACAAGCTACAATGGCTCAATGAATGTGGAGAAGTAAGGGTACACAAGCAAGTGAATGTTGCATTCTCCATTGGGAGGTATTTTGATGAGGTTTTGTGTGATGTAGTACCAATGCAGGCGGGTCACATATTGTTAGGGAGGCCTTGGCAATATGATAGGTGTGTGATCCATGATGGCTACAAGAATAGGTACTTATTCAAGATGGGAGATCAAACCTTTGTTTTGGCACCTCTAAAATCAAAAGAGGTTCATAAGGATTAAATGAGGCTTGCAAAAGCCATAGAAGAACAAAAACAAAGGGAGGCCGAGAGTTTTAAAAAAAAGGAAAAGAAGCCATTCAAAAAAATAAAAATAAAGGCCCAATTGAGAGAGATTGCACTAGTGAGAAAAAAATAGAGGGAAGTGTAATAAAAAAAGGAGAGTTAAGTGAAAAGAAAAGTGAAAGAAAAAAGAGTACCTTCTTTGCAAAATCAAGAGATTTGAGACAAGTGTTGTACATACCTAAGCCTTTAATTTTGCTTAACTACAGAGAAATTATTTATAATGAGGTTGATCTTGACTCTTTTGTACCTAGTGTTATTAAATTTGTTTTGCAGGAATACTCAGATGTCTTTCCAGATGAGATGCCCCAGGGACTTCCACCTTTGAGAGGTATTGAACACCAGATAGATTTTGTGCCAGAAAGTAATCCTGAGGAGACAAAGGAGCTTCAAAAGCAAATGGAGGAACTTTTAGATAGGGGGCACATGAGAGAAAGCTTAAGCCCATACGCAGTTCCAGTATTATTAGTGCCAAAGAAAGACGGGACTTAGCGCATATGTGTGGATTGCAGGGCAGTGAATAAGATAACGGTAAAGTATCGCCACCCAATTCCTAGATTAGATGATATGCTTGATGA
>JANIPN010000217.1:54204929-54219898 GCA_027478595.1 Erythroxylum anguifugum | reverse complement strand
GAGGAAGAAGAGAAATCAGTGTATTCGATATAGTATCGGCTAAACTTCGAGGGCTAGCCAACCTCCACAGTACAAACTACTATAACCAATTCATTCTCATAACCCCCACCCGTACCTACACAATCCCCTTTTATTCCCTTTTCGTAACAAACTGTCCAACTCAGCAGAATAATTCCCCTTACACTCCCCAAATTACTCATCTACCCCAGCCCTTCTCTTCCTACTATACTGCTGTTGATACCGGGTCTCAACAATAGGCAATAAATAAATGAGAAAACCATGAAAACTAAAACGTCAAGCAGACAAGTTGCTTTGAATGAAGATGAGGAAAAACTGTTGCACTAAAAATGGTTACCTGCTTGGAAAGCGACAAGCTAGTATACCCAAGCCTATGGTATTCGATCTTAAATTGGAAAACCCCATAAACATCAGGCACCTTGAATGATGTATAATATAGACCCTGACAATCAGGTGTATATCTGATTAGTAACTATTGCTACACCAGCAAGAAACTTAGGTTAAAGGGGTCTGGTGTCAAGAGTACCTTATTGTCAGTTGATAGGGTTTTCAGCACGTAAGGGCTCATCATGTAGAACTGGACCTGAACATCATCAGCCACATATGGTTCCCATTTCCTTCCAGACCATTCATATATCTCAACAGAAAAGTCCTATAACCATGTAAAGTTTCATTGATGACTCTTACCATATACTATCTGAACATATATATTCAATGCGAATAGAATGATCAGGCATTACCAGATCGTCTTTGATCCTATACATTGCAGGTTCACCTGTTTCCCCGATTATATGGTGTTTAGCATTAAGCACCTGTAGTTGCAAAGAGCAACATCATGCAACATACATTTGGAAAACAAAACGTCACTGTGCTAAAGTTCAGATTCAAAGTCAAGGATAAATAAAATCAATAATTCAAAGCTTGCAGGAATCTTCCTTATATTTTAATGTTCATACATTTAAAAGGCAATATGAGAGGAAAAGCTATAGGCTCTCACCTTTAAATGACCTCTTTCATGAAATACCCATTTGCTAATTTCAGTGACAAATTGCTCATTACCAGACTTCTTATATCTGTTGCCCAAAATCAAAAGGAAGTGATGTTTTCATTCTTTTCCAGGTGTTCACACGTAGAGTACGATGCTAGGCAGAAGGCAAATCATATCTATATAAAATTAAAACATATGCAGTACAAATGGCATCCCCTACTGAAATTGGAACAAAAGTTGACATATCAAGACATGGCCGAACAATTGGATAGGCCAACTTCATGAGCATACATGAAGCATAGGCATCACGACTTTCTTGGACTTTTGCAACCTATTCTAATCTCACTCAATGCGTATCATGTGTAAATGAAAGTCAACGAGAGTCACAAATTGGCCTGTACAGTGACCAAGAAGCCATGACACTCAATCATTTTGCTTGCCACCCACTTCTGAAAACTTCCACAAATGCATTCTGTATTATATCTGTTATGTCATATTTGTTCGTGCACATGCAACTATAATGGATCAGTACAAACTCATTCAAGCAGTTCTGTAAACTAGACAGAAACCTATGCCGCAGATGTCATCTGGGAAACGTAAGCAAGGAATTATGTTAATGGTAGGGAAGTTATAAGAACATGTAATAACAATAATTTCTATGTATTCTTCCTATACGCTAAAAGCATATAAGTTTTATTGCCACACATGTTAAGTAACAAAAAGAAGTATATGAGATAACTCTACTTTGAATCATAATATACTGTCATAACTTATAAGCTCACAAGTCACAACAGAACCACAAGAGCAGAGTAGCTTCACTTACTTTGTTGGGCTCCCAGCTTTCTGCACTCCTGATCTTAAAAATCTGAATTCCAAAAGAGATTTTGTTCAGATAACAATAATCGTTGGAGCTTAAAAATATTAACATAATTACATACCGATTACTAAACATGTCTAAAGAGCCACCAATCATTATCCGAGCATTGTTTCGAGCCTGCACCAAGGGAAAACTATAAGGTAAAAGCATATGGCTGAATAAAATACAGCCACATGCAAAACTTCAATATTTAATGCATCATCCAAAATGGTAAATAGACATATTAGCTAAATGATTGATGCTTAAAACCACTGTGAAGTGAGGATAATTGCCTAATAGCATATCAGGAGATCATTACATCTTGCAATACATACATATCTAAAGTAAATAACAGTAGTAGAAGTATAAGTGCTATATGTATTGATATGCATGGGAGATCAAAATGGCAAGAAAACTAAATGATTAAGCATAACAATATAGACTGGCTGGTTGCAAAACTAAGCAGAAGTAGCAAAAGAATGCGCCCATGCTTGATACACCACATCAGCAATTGCTATTAAGTGTGAGGACATGTAACTAGGGATCGCAATGGGCTGGGCCCAACAGTTTCTGCAAGACCTGGGTCCTAGCCCGACTCGGCCCAACCTTTTTTTAAATTAAGAATAAAAAACGACATTGTTTTTCATAATAGTTGTTGGGTCAGCCTAAGCCTGAGTCCGAGGCTGGGCCCGGGTCTGATTATCATTCCTATATGTAACTTATGCATCAGTGCAAGAAAGTTTATATATGCATCTGCCCGCACAATTATGCGTGTGCATTAGATTAAAAAAAAAGAAAGATTCTGGCAATGAGGGAATTGTCACCTGCACCACGGAGACTAATGAGATGGTAGATCCAGTGAGAGCAGGGGGATTTGACAACTTCGAAGTTGGGTTGGCCGAATATGCAGATGGAGAAGCTGAAAGGACTGTTAATGCCTGCACATTTCACCAAAAGAAAAAAAGAAGCCAGTAAGAGGCAGTTACCCTAAACAATCATGAGAAATCAAGCTTCACCAAGAGTCGTATTCACATAAACCAAATCACTATTTTGGTCTTACCAGGCTATTAGCTGCATTTATAGAATGTGCAATCCCTTTAAAAAGTACAGGGGCCTGCAACATTATAAATTTTTATCAATCGCAAATTACCAACATATCTGCCAGTAAGAGATTGAAACAACATAAACCAGAATCCAAAAGAAACCATTCAAGTGACCTCAATTTTAGCTTTCCCAAGAATCACATCAGATTTGATAAAATCATCTGCAGCAATCAACGTATGATCACCCTCAGTCTTCGAGACCTCGTAGCTAATGTGATCAATGACCACAGCCGACGCATCCTACACAATTAAACACCAAAACTGAGTACACCAATACATTCACATACAAGCGCAAGAGATTGTCAATCAATTTTACACTAACCTCATCGAAATCAACCCCACACTCACTAGCAACGCTCTTGATCAGATCAGACGCAGAGTAATCTGCGGCTAAGATCAAGTCATGACCGGAGTCAACGAAGTCAAGCACCGCCGCTAAATCCAAGACACCGCCAAACTCTAAACCAAACAAAGGGACACAAATCAAGATCCAGTCTAGAATCTACAAAACACAGTAGCTATAGAGAGAAGTGAAAAAAAAAAGAGCCACATTCTAACTTACTTTCAACGGAGGGAGCAAAGAGAATGAGTCCGTCGTACAAGTACTGGCCGTAGCGTTGGAGCGCGAGGTTGTGATCGTCAGCAAGCTTGAAATCCAGGTCGAAGCCGCGCGATTTGAGTGAGTTGAAGAAGATGGAGTGGGAGGTCTTGAGAGAGAGATCGTCGAGCAACACCAGGACGCGACGGTCGGAGGGAGATTCCGGCGAGAATGAGCGGCAGAGGTGAGGAAGTAACAGAAGAAAGATGGTTAGGGCAATTGAGATCGACGGTTTCGCCATTTGACGGCTCTGTGTGAAGTACGAATCGAAATTGGAGAATGGCTAATGTTCCCAAGTTTCTCGTTGAAACACAAAGTTTCTCTCCGTATTTGTGGACTTGAGCCCAAATCATTTTTAATACATTATATCAATTGGTCATTTCCAATTTGTAATTCGAAGAATAATTTAACTAAGGGTGTGAAATGTAACTCGGTATAAAAGGTATGTAATGAATGTAAAAAAAAAAAAGGTATGTAATATCCTTTTTGACTTTATCATTTTGGTCGTTGCATTTGGTCAGTTTGGTTTTTATTCACAAAGAAAGAAAAAGGATAAGCTCAGCTCATTAAAAGTACCCAAACATTCCACAATAACGAAGACGAAAGGCAATAATGTTAATGTCAATGAAAAGGAGAACTTATACCTTATCTTTTAGGTTTTATTTGAGCGAGAAGACGGATGTTATCATCATCACTTAATTTGAAATTCTACAATGAAGTGAGGTTTGAGAAAATTTGATAGTACACAGTCTTACCCTTACATAATAGAAATTATTTTTAATAGACCCACATGTAAATAAGACAAAATATAAATAATGCAGGTTACAGAGAGAAAAGTAAAACTAATAAACTAATAAGAATAATAAATACATAAATAAAATAAAATAAACAATAATAAATAGATAAATAAATAACTAAATAACTAAATATATAAAATACTTAAAAATTAATAGAACTAATAATAATAACAAAAAGAAAATAGGTCTAACTTATGAAGCTTAAAACGGAAGCTAAAAAATGTGGTACAACAGTTATCTAAAGAAGAAAACTGACGGTAGCTTAAGACAGCAACAAGCTGTTAGGAAGCTTGAGACAGCGAATACGACGCGTGAAGGGCTAAGATAACCTGCAACGTATAAGGGCATTCATCGTTTACCGGGTACGCAGACCTACGTCTCTTCCCCAAGGAGCCTCAAACGAGAAGACAGTGTTTTGAGTTAATTGTTTTAGACGAACCAAATTACAAATAAAGCATATTATAATATCATAATTAAGAATTTAATACTTAAATCAAATCAAATCTATCAATCTACTTAAGCAGCCCTTAGAATTGCAGGAAGAGCATAAACCAGGGGTCCACTCGCTCTTGTTTTCCGTATCTGCCTATTTCTTCTTTCCTATAAACCTCCGATTCCATTTCATCTCTGCTAACGTCACACATCATATCTAATTTACTCTCTTTAGCTTTTCATTCAACAGGTTGCTTTCCGTTTTTCGTATCCCCTTATTTTCTACTTATCTTGCTTTCTTCATTTTGATCCTCAAATTTAATCTCCTCTTTCTATATTTTTCCTTCGATTCTGTGGAATTTAGGCGATTTAAGTAAGTTGGGATCTATTTTTAGGGTTTTTCATGCTGATTTCATATGATATCATCGTTTGAACGCCGTGCTTCGATTATATTATGCTGTCATGAGGGTTTTGGTATTCAACTTTGGTTTTGTGAGGTTGAATTTTGATTGCAAAGTAACGTCAAGTATACTTAGAAGCTGAAGAGAGGTTCTTTTATACGATATATTAAGAGAAATTTGTGTTGTTTTGTTGATAACTTGACCCAATTTGCGGACTGAAGAGGGCGAAAAAAAAAAACCATCTTTCGTGATACCGAATAACATAAAATTTGTCTGAATATGTAAAATAAGTGTCATTTTAATATTGATTGATTACCTGTCAGCATTAGATGGTATCGTTGAAGTTGATGCATCTGATCACTGTTTAGAATTGCTTTACATATACTTGGTTAAATAGTGGGTCTTTTATTGTAGGAATAATGATTCGGCTATTTAAAGTAAAGGAGAAGCAGAAGGAACTTGCAGAGAATGCTAATGGAGGGGCACCAATGAAAAAGCAATCAGCGGGAGAGTTGCGTCTGCATAAGGGTTTGTTTCTTACTTTCATACGTTTGCCAGGGTTTCAGTTTAAATGTTTTTATCGTTTATTGCTGAAAATCTTTGCTCAGATGGTTTTCCACCGTATGGATAGTACGTTAATGTGCTTCTAGAGGGGAATGTTCAAGCAAATCGGTATTGAAGCTCAGTTGTTAACAACTATGATCTGATCTTAGTACATATGATATTCGTAGGCTTGTTTTGTTTGTAATATACTGATATCAGAGCTGTAGCATATTCTTTGAAACTTCTTTAAGAAACTGATCGATTAGCTTGCCTTGTACTTATTAGTGAAATGTGAAGAACTTCTGCATTTTTTTGTTTATGTCAATCCCTTGGAATCCCAAGAAACTATAGTATGATTGTGCGACCTACTTGTTCTTTATTAGGTTTGGGATTGTCATGCTTCTTCTCATTGAACATTGGAGCAATTAGGCTTAGTTTAAAGGTTTGGGATTGTGGTGCTTCTTCTCATTGAACAGTTTAGCAATTAGGCTTAGTTTTAGCGGCATCATCCATCTTTGGCAGAAGTATAATCTCTTGATGGTAAAGATATATAGTTATATTATGGATGGTTTGGGACTTTGTCTCTAAAAGGAAGTTAAACATATCGTGGAGATGTAGAAAGAATTCAAGTTGTTCTCTTTCTATTTGGATACACGTGATGCTGGTGTTATGACTCAGAATGAAATGAATATTATGTAGGAGGATCAAGATCATGTCAATGTCACTTATTGGGGTTGATTAAATGGTACCAGTAAATCTGAATTTTTCTCATCATTTTCTTAGTGTTGTTGTCAAAGGCTGGAGAGTTCTAGCTGTAAATGTTTTTCCTTTGATTAAAGAGAAGTCAATCATTGACATTTCAATTTTCTCTCATCATTCTCTTCAATATATAGTTCACAAAATCACTGAACCTGATACGTATTTTCATAGCCAAAGGAAACTTGACTTCATGTTCTTTATATTATGTCCTTAATGTCGTTTTGCAGATATTTCTGAGCTCAACCTACCAAAATCGTGTACCATATCATTCCACAATGGCAAGGATGATCTCATGAATTTTGAGGTTTCAATCCGACCAGATGAAGGGTATTACTTGTAAGGATCTTTTTCTGAAGCATCTTATCCCTCTGTGGGGACATAATTTCCTTAGCTTTTGGATCTCAGATATTTGTTTGATTGCTCATTAAAACACAGTTATTTAACCAGACTTGAAATTTTCATTTTAGAGGTGGCACATTCACTTTCACTTTCCAAGTGTCACCCATTTATCCCCATGAAGCACCAAAGGTTAAATGTAAGACTAAGGTAAGCATGCAAATTGATGTTACTAGATTTTAGTTTTTCTTTTGCAGCCTTGTTACTTTGAAATTGTGATTTGGGTATTTGGATGTCTGAGTATATATTCTATCTTTTACTTGCAGGTTTACCATCCAAACATTGACCTGGAAGGAAATGTCTGCCTCAACATTTTGCGAGAAGATTGGAAACCTGTTCTTAACATAAACACCATCATTTATGGATTGTTTCATCTTTTCACGGTATTTTTTGCTATGTATTCTGGTTCATCTATGTGAATATATATCCATCGGAAAATCTGCCTTTGACAGTACTAGTTTCAAATTCTGCATACAGGAACCAAATTTTGAGGACCCTCTCAACCACGACGCTGCTGCAGTGTTGAGGGATAATCCAAAGATGTTCGAGTCCAATGTTAGAAGAGCAATGGCTGGAGGGTACGTGGGGCAGACTTTTTTCCCTCGATGCGTGTAGCTCCTCTTGGTGCAAGAAGTGCGAACTTGCCATATGTTACCAATGCTTCCAAGCAAATGGTTGTAAACTAGCCCGCAAATTTCATTCAGTTATCCTTACTGTGTTGTTGGTGGACATGGGCATCAGTTCCTGAAAGGAACAATATGTATTTGTTCCAACAGTTGCAATTTGTATGTTGACTTCATTTATTATCTAATGTGGAACAAGGGTGGATGGGCTTTAGCGTGGCATGGATGCACTCTTCGTCGTTTCTCCTCTTCCCCCGCTCCCCTCTTGCTTGTGAGTTTGTATCATTTTGCAGCGTGAACATTCTTTCTTCTGCCCCTCTTCTTACCTAAAGAAATTGAGTTTAGGCGAGCGTGTGCCTTTGTTTGCTATGTCTTCCCATGGCAGCATTTGTTTTCTGGTTCATTCTTGAGTTGGGAAACTGCTGCATATGACGGGGCAGAACCTTTTGCCTGAGACTTGGAAGGTATATCATAGAGCATGCAACTCAGAAAGTCATCCAAAAACAGTTCTGTTCTTGAGAACTGCACGTCTACGCATCGCGTCCACTGAACCAACTTCAAATGGGAAAAACTGCAGACCACCGACTCACTCTGCGTGAGCAGTTGCATTCAACCATCTATTAATGTCAAGTTGGCGAAGCATATTTGTAGAAGTTGCTAAAGAAGCCAAAGCCAAAAGATCGTGGACAATTTTTGATGATTTGAGTTCGTGAACAATCCAGTTAAAAACAGGGAAAGTACCAAAATTACAATACAGACGTGGTGATCAGTTGAATTACTAAACGTATAGCATTGCTTTAAGAAATAATTGAAAAAACCTAAATGATCCAAGTGTAAAAGCTAGTCAAGTTTTAGGTTTCTAGAGGGCTTCCTGGCTTGGTTCCTTAATGCACGTAGCCTGATTGCCTAAAGATAAAAGATCTCTGTAGTCATAAACAGTGGAAGTCTTTCAATTACAGAATTCTGCAGTCATGCATTCTTAGAAGGAGCTGCTCATTTGAGCCCTTCTTCTTTTGAACTTGCCATTCTAGCATTTTCCCGATCTTCTTTAAAATATTTATATAGTGGAGAGTAAAACAAACTACATAAACCAAAAGGAAGTGCCATCATTGCGAGAAGCCCCCTAGACAGTGCGAGAGCCTCCCTCGCAGAACCTTTTACTGGATCAATGGACTTTGAATCATACCCAAACATCCTCTCTGAAAGAATTCCAACTAACGGAGCAGCAAAGGACGAGAATGATCCTTCGAAAGCACGGTCGAATGCATAAATCATTGTTCGATGCTTCATAGGAACCACTTCAGCAAATATTGGGGCATTGACAGCAGAGCCATTCCAGCTTATAGTTAGGCCCATCATGAAAAGGGTAACAGCAAACGCTGAGTAGCTGCCTACTGACTGGGGTATCATTTTGAGGAGGTACCAAGAGAATGGGATGCCCATGAAGGCGCTGAACTGTGCACACATGATGCGTCCGGAGTGGGGATAGATACGTGCCATTCTATCTGCAATCACTCCACCAAGAAGACTTCCCAAAGCGCATCCAGCAGCAAAGAGACTTAGAAGCGCTGCAGTGTAATTATGATCAAAGCCTGAAATATGAACAATATCAGAGCCTAATCAAAGGTGCATGCAATAAATGCTAACACTGAATTTGTCAAATAAAAGCAAATGCAGATGCTTATGTGTAAATTCCCTTGTGAAACTAATAATGGAAATTTTGCTTAAATAATTGAAGTGGATCTTGAGCATTATTGGTGCATGGAATTTGCAAAGGACATTCATTCCAATTGATGGGATAGTAACAACAGCGGAACTTCAATTCAATCTAAGGAATGCAATATGTAATATCAATAAAATTGAAGTTGCTCTCACCTATTAGTTCAAACCACATAGTAAAAAACACCATGGCAGTCCATGGTAGGGAACCAACAATGCCTTGCAAGACAATTATCTGAAACGTTTTCACCTTTATGACAGCTTTTGTGGCCATCCATGATTCTTTCCAAATGAATGACGCGCTTAAACTCGATTTTCCATCTTGTATCAACTCATCCCTGCAGCCACAGGCAGTCAATTCATTAAATGCACAACACAGACACATAAAAGGACTTCTTGATCACCTATTCCAGCAAAAGAAAGAAGACAAAAGAAATTGTATCTTTCACGACAACCTTATTTCTGGTCTATTATATGTTGCCAAAAAACATGGAAGACCAAAGGGAGTAACAAAGGATTAGCACCTCTCGACGCTCTCTTCAGGGTCGCGGGTTTTACTCATTGTTTTCCTTGGGTCAACCACGAATAAGTAAACAAGAAGCCCGATCAGTGAGCTTAAAGTTGCCATCATGATGAAGGCTAAGCGCCATCCAGGAAGAGCACCATACTGCTGACCAGCCATAATTGTTGCAATAACCCCACCTCCTATGCCACCCAAGCTACCAATAAGACTTAACATCCCAAATCCAGTACCCCTCACATTATCCGTGTAGCTATCTGCAATAAAAGACTGTAGGGCTGGTATTACAATAGCCAGTCCAAAGCCATTTACTGCTCTCCAGACTGCAACTTGTAAGAAATGCTGACTTACACCAACTGCAGCAGTTGACAGCGCCCAACACAAAGTACCAATAGCAAGAACAGTAGGCCGGTCATGGATTAGAACTAGTACGCCTGCTAGGGGTGATGACATTCCCTGGACAAAGTTCCTTAAGAAAGTAAGGTAACCCAAATCTGAGGGGCCAGCGCTGAAAGCTTCACTAACTTCTTTGTAAACAGAAGGAAGTAGATTTTCGTCGGCGCGTTCCATTATAGCAGCCATGTTTATGAGAATGAGAGAAATTGAGACTCCAAAAAGTGTTCTTGCTCTGTTTTAAGTAAAATGTTGTTAGAATGCAGTAAATCAAGTAAATCTAAGTAAGACGAACAACGTAAAGTTTCTATAATAGAAGTGCTGTCAGCTGTGCCTCAATAAATGAAATATGAGAGAAAGGCCAATAATTGTAAGCACACATAACCTCCAACAAAACATCATAACATAACGGTTTTCTCATTAACATGGGCTTGACATCAGTTAGGGAAAACCACCAAATATTAAGACAGAACATGGAAGACGAACAAAATCTCCTCCACTTCCTTAACCTATCAAATCTTCCATCCCAAGATCTATCAAACACTACTTCTACCCGAGTTAAAAGTACAAAACATAAAACATGTGCGGAAGAGACCACTTACTTCATGGCTTCCAGTTTTCTGGGAAACGTTGTGTTGGATTGAGAAGAACTACCAAATCCTAAACGGTTTCGTATATGGGCCATCAATTGAGATTCTCGCCCATCCTACGATAACGGAAGAGCAATGAATAAAAATGCATCTATGGCGGATCTCAGACCCCCAACTTGCGTTTTTCTAATTTCTGACACTTATGACTCCTCAGGAATCACAATATTTTACTTGTATCAAACACTACTGACGGATAAATTACGTTTCCAGATAGAAAAGACGAAAAGACAAGCTTGAGCTCAAACAGTAGCATGTGCTCTCTCTAGCTTGGTGGGAATAGCTTGGATAACATTGAAACTGTCATTATACTAAGAAAATAGTTCTCGACGCGCCTAAGGAGGAATCTTCTCTTCGATGGCAAATCTTTCTGCATCTTTTTTATCTTTGCGCTGAAGGGAGCTTTAAGCTGAACTCATCATTTGACCGGTGAAGAGCGTACAAATACAAGATCGCAACGTGGATTCACTTCTTTGAAAATGGCTTCCACCCTTCCTGCTTCCGATCCTAATTAACGTTGACTTCTGCCCAATTGCCTCACGCATAAACAACCAACTCCAGTGAGTTGGGCTGGTTCCAAATCAAGTGCGTCGACGGATACCCAAGTCCATCATGACATTAACGGACATAACTGGCGGTTTACTCTCAGTGGCTATGTCATGTTTGGGCCAAGACGTAGGTAGTGACGTGATCATGGGCTCAGACAAATGCAAACTGAGCTTTCGTCGACTCACCTAAACCTACGCCACAGGTTTTTCTTCCACAAAGAAAATGTCGTGTCAGACGTTAACGCAATTTAAGATCAAGCGTCTTACCTTGAGAGATCATAGATATTTATGATTTTTATTTAAGATTTATAATCATGATCACTTTTAATTATACTCATATTAAATTGTTTCATTTATATTGTCTCATAAAGAAAATATTTACTAATGATCTCATATGTAAAAAAGGAGAGATAATTATTGTTAATAATTTTTTTCGTGGAGTAACTCATTGTTGAAACGTAGGTGTTACTAATAAATCATGCATTAGAAGTTATTTACGAGAGCTACTACTTATTACGTCACTTTACTTATACCAATAATAATGAAGTTGCCATTAATTATGACCATGATTTTTTTTTTGTTGGTAAGTACATGTCACTTTAATTTGATAATGATATTATCATTAAATTGTATTTTAAGGTTTGATTTAAATAGCATAACAATTATCATACGACCTCATGATAATTGGTGATCTACTTTATAGTAATGATAATTAATATTGTCTAACTGAAATAATGTTATTGTAGTTTTTAAATTGTGATTTCTATCTTCCATTTAGTAATACAATTTTAAAATTAATATTGAAACATGTTTACTTTAAATTATCATAAAATCATATTGTACACATCATAATTAATGAAAGATGTAGATATTGTTATGGGTAGCTTATATTAAAATATTATATGGTCTTAAGGATGATAATAGATCAAGTTAGGTTCAAAATACTTATGACTCGAGTCTGATTTAAATTATTTTTTGAGTGTGAACTCAGGTCAAAACCTAATCAAGTTCGTCTTGCTTGTTTTGAAGTTGAACTCAATTAACTCGAACATCCAACCATCATTGTTGTTAAGAGTACTTAATGGCTTGTTGCTCCCTCTTCTCATCTTTCATCATAACATCTTTAAAAGTTAATAGGAGAAAAATAAATTTTAATTAAACAAATGAAATACTGTATCATAATTGCTTTCTTACTTTGGCTCCTTCTGATGGAAACTATTGGCCCTCGAATTTATTATTATTATTATTAAGCTTGATTTAAATAATTTTTGAGGTTTTGATAGATTAATTATTTGGAGTTAATTATTATGTAAATGTTAGTAGGATTTTATTATATGGTTTAGTTGAACTAAATTAGTAAGAGTGTATTGATGAAGGGCATTTTTGGAAGATCACTTAAGCATAAAAGACATACGGAATAAATGGAAAGACAAAATGGACTTTGCACACTTATTAAGGGTAGAAATGGAAGAAGAAATGTAGTCTTGCATTTTAAAGAAGGAGAAAATGGGAGTGAGAAGAAGGAAGAAGAGAGAATACAAAAACAAGGAGAGTTGAGCTAGGGTTTCAATTTTTCTTAGCCTTCAAGAAAGATTTTGAAGTTGTTCAAGAAGAGAAAAACGAAGAGGAAGAAAAGAGCTTCCACTTAAGCTAAAGATCTCTTCATTTGATGAAGATTCAAGGTAGGTTTATTTTTAATCTTTTGGATTTTTGGAAGAATTTTGGTTTATAAAGTTTAGGAAATGCATGGGTTTAAGCTTTTTAGGATTAATTTTATGCGTATGTTTCTTTGGGTCTTAAAATTGGAAATTCCTATTGAATTGGGAATTTTGTTAATGTTAAGGGAATCAAGAGAGGCAAGAGGAGCAAGGGTAGAGGCATTTTTTAGCAAAGTTTTAAGCAAGAAAATCAAGGTAGGTTACATGTTTATAATTGAGTTAATGAGCCATAACTATGTTTTCGAAAGCAAGAGAATTAAATGATTTTCAACTGTTTTATAAATGTTGCATGATTGCTATTTGAATGATTTGAGAAACTGCTATATGTTTAGTATATGAATTTCTGTTGATGAATTTATGAAATGGAAATACATTGAAACATTTTATGTTATACCTTGAAAAATGTCATGGCATTTTGAATTAAATGAAAAGAGGAAAAAGCATGAAAGCATGAGTATTTGATGAAATGAATTGAGCATGAATATGTGCTTTTGTATGGGCAAGACAGGAACCATTTTGTTCGTCACGTGCACGTTGACAAGAACCTTCTTTTGGTTGTCTGCTTGTGGCATATAAGATCCAAAGAAAAAGGACTCATTTTATTCATGATGTAAACTTCAGTTTCGCAATTTCATTCCATGGAATCCTCGAGTCATTTGTTTGTGCATTGCATCTTGGAATTATCATTAATGGTGCATAATTGAGTGTTATGCTTTGGTGGTTAAATGTATATGTTATGTTTATATGATGATATTTTAACTATGAGTTTTGAGCTAAAAATCGTAAATTTGGTTGAGAATTTGAGAACTATGAGTTTTATGAATTCAATATGAAAATTTTTCAACAAATGAACTTTTCAATGATTTTGCTTATTCTCAGTTATAAACTTATTATCCACGAGCTTTTAAGCTCACCTCTTTCCGTCCCATCTTCAGGTGAAGAGAATGAGATCGAGGCATCATTATACTTTTGCAATGTTTTTGTAATTTAAGTTAGATTTTTGTAAAAACAAGGTGTTGGACACCAGCTTATTTCCAAAGTCCAATGCTTGCGAAATCATAATACCAAACATGTTGGGTCACGCTCATTTTCGAAACCCAACTCTTGCTTTGATACCACCTCTGTTGGGCACCGCTTGCCTCCGAAACCTAACTCTTGCTCTGATACCACCTCTGTTGGATCCGAATTCCGCTTGCCTCCGGAACCCAACTCTTACGAAACATCATAAGACGTGAGCACACATATTCCCTTGAGGGGTTATTGCATTGAACCCTCGTTAGCCATCATCCATTCATCTTCGTTCTCATAACATCTCGAAAATTTCCTCACAATTTGTTCAATAGCGTGCCCATACAAATCAGTCACATACTCAAACTTGTTTCTCCTATTTCAGAACAGAATTTTGAAATTCACCATCATTCCACAATAGTGATGTGCCCACACCAGTCAATCACCAAAATTACAGCTTGACTTCTTCAAAGAAATTGTAGCTCCAAGTCTCTAGTTTGTTTTAAAGCAATAACCATCTTGATCGGAGCTCTATAGCACAAGATATGCTTAAAAAGCTAAAGGGTGTTCATACCCTAATCATGCTCTCCCAACCGACCCCTCACTTTCTCTCCATCAAACTTTTTCAAATCAACTCCAAAAGATACTAATTTTCATGGAGAGATAGAAACATATCTTAGAAATCTGTTGCTTCAAGAATCACTTCATTTGGCGGTTGAATGAGGAAGTTATGACCAAAAGAATCCAACATGTTTAAGTCCTCAATCGTGCAGTAACATGTCTTGGAGCGATTGTCATAACTTTTACCACATATGTCAGATTGAGTTCTTTCTTCGACCATTGGAAAGAAAACTTCCAGATCTAAAATTGTCATGAAGACCACAAAGTGAGCTTCTGCCTTT
>JANIPN010000217.1:53761315-53771925 GCA_027478595.1 Erythroxylum anguifugum | reverse complement strand
TTCAATGCATGCTCAATTGACCTTTCGGGTATATCTTGAATGTACTTATACGCTTTTAGATCATTCAAATTTTATAACTTGTATACTACCATCTTGCAAATAGGTTTATACCTTAAGTAAGCTTGATTTATTCATCAATCATATACGTTCAAATAACTATCCAATTCTTACTCACAATTGCTTCATGTTCTCCAATGTTCACCCATTCATATCTAATACACATTCCTTACATCCTTTGAATCATATTTGCATTCATAAGAACATCTTAATTCCTTTAACAACTCATAATTTCCATATTTCAATACATTGATATCAAGACAATCTATTCCTTAAGTTATGACATCAATTAACAACCTAAACTTATCAAACCCTTAACCAATGAATCAAGCAACAATTTAGGTTCATTTCAAGCCTCAATCAAGTCCAAATGCACCAATGCAAAGTGACTTATCCTTACGTGGTTCAAAAATTACACAAAACAGAAATTATCATTACAAAGCATTGCCCATGATCGTGGTCGACCTTCCCACGATCGTGGGATGAGTGACCCAAAAGTGCTCTATTTAATTTTCCTCAATTTTTCACTCATTTACTTAGGATCATCATTAACACTTCAAATTTTCCAAAATTCATGCTCTCAAAAGCTACTTCAATTCATGTTAATATACCTTCCATCGTAGTTACATTAAAGCTCTTTAAATTTTATTCATTTATGTCACTGACAATCATTCTTACATAGACACTACCATCCCCAATTTTCCATATTCAAAACACATTTATAACAGTCCGTTAATTATACCTCAATTATACCTTAATTATACCTCAATCCCTCATCAATTTCATCTTAAATTCTAGCTCAAAATCATTCATTTAATAGCTCATAAACTATTGTCTTTCATGCTTGCAAAAACAAAACAGAAACTATCATTAATGGAACATTTCCAGCACTAGTTCAATATCAATACTACATTCAATCCATCCCTAATCATTCATAATAAAGGTTATGTTAAAACATACCACAATAGATTAGTATTTCACTTCCTTGATTAACTCTAATGCCACCTCAAGATCAACTTTCTTAACCTTACTTACATGCAAGATCATTTCAAGAACAAGATAAAAGTAGGATAGATTTCAGCAAAGGCAAAGAGATGATAGCAGATTATAGCTATCTTTGTGAAGGGTCTTGTATGGATTTTGGGTGGAAATGCTCAACAACTTCAATGTGTGAGTGAGATGTGGATGTTACAGCAGTAAGAGGGAGAAGAAGGAGCGTCTTCAGCAAAAAAACAACAATTGAAGATGACTATGCCATTGCCATGTGTAAGATGAGTGTTCTTACATGAAGGACACTTGTCACATTAAAAAGCAAGCTACATGCCCTCTCCCTAGCTGGCATACTTGTCCTTCTATAAGGTTGCTATTTTTCACTTATATTTACTGTCATTTGTCACTTAATTTATAGGTTTAGTCATCCTAATTTCCTACATGTTAACTTGTCTTGCCACTTGACATTTTCCTAGACTAGGTGTACATATTAATTCATCAATTTTCCAACTGTACCAATTAATTCCAAATTATAATTTGTAACCCATCAATTCTTGTTATTGGTAAACCAAAGTACAAGACATTGGAAATGCACATTCATTTTGAAACTCTCATTCCTCGGAATATGTCAATTGAGTGCATATACAATCTCTGCAATGTTTTTCGAAATCATAAATCATGTGTGTATGTTATTATTGTGTATATCATTGAAATCATAAAATCATGTCCTAAGTGTACCAAATTCATTTTATATGATGCCACTCATGTGACTCAATATTCTAACACTTTAAATCCTTCAACAATTTTAGAGACGGGATATTACATAGATAGAATACTAAAATATTTCCTGTGGTCTAGAAAAGTTGAGAATGGGAAGCAAACCAAGGTGAAATGGGGTGAAATCACTATACCCAAGAGGCTAGGAGGGCTTAGGATCATCCCAATTATGCAAATGTAGAAAGTAATGTTTGCTAAATGGATATCGAGACTTTGCACTGATAAAAAAGCTATGTGGATTAAATGGATTAATTAGTATTATCTCTGAAACCAGAATCAATGGTAGTTGGACATTTCTAAAAAATTCTCATGATTTTTCAATCCTTTACTCAAGTTGAGAAGTTTATTCTACCCTTACATCAAATATAGGTTGGGGGATGGAGTGGATATATGGTTTTGGTTTATAACTGGACCAATCATTGTCCTCTTATTCTCAGACCTGATCTTTCTAAACTCATATAATTCGTTTTGGATATTACAAAAGAGATAATAAGATACGAAAATTTCCTACAAAATATACACCAAAACATATAACATTAAGACCAGATGAAATCGTCAATTTAGACTGTGTCTTATCTCAAGAAAAGTTATTACTTGAATGGTCCAATAAACTAGCATTAGTCATTCAATTAGAAAAACCTTTTAAAGGATTAACAAATATAAGTACTTTATGAAATTTTATTACCTATAAAAATACCAGTATAGTATTAAGCTTTTTATTAGATAATGAAATACGAATAAAAAATACCACTGAGTTTCTTAATGTTATTAAACCAATAAAGGCTTTTCGTGTAGTTACTAACGAAATTCATAAAAAATTTATTAGAAAACATATAACCTCATATAAATAGGAAATTGAAAATGAAGAAAGAAAAAAATGCCCTATGGCATCTAAATAATATATGAATATGTGACATATGTTATTTGGAAGAAGACATTTGTGAATTTAAAAAATAATATTATAAATTAACTCGTACAGAACAAGAAATGTATATACAAATATTTATCCAAAAATTACCTTATTCGATAAACAAAATAGTAAAAGAATTATTCTTAATTAAACAATATGATAATCTAGTAGCTTATAATCTAGGTGGCACTATTTCAATAGTAAAGGAAGTATTATCATAAAAATGCTTAGAAGCAAAATTGCATAAAACACTAAGATATAAAGATATTTAACTATGTTGCTCTAAATATTTAGAAGTGCCTCAACAATATAGATGTGACACTTTTACCTATCAAAAACAACGAAAACATAAATATAACAAATATAAATGGCAAAAATATCCCACAAACAAGTATAAGAAATTCCCATTTAAACCTTATAAAACAATTTTTAAAAGAAAGGCTTATAGACAATACAAACCAAAGAAAAAATATTGTCGTCAAAATAAGAAATCATCTAAATGTTGGTTATGTAAAGAAGATGGTCATTATGCAAACAAATGCCCAAAAAGTTGTAATTTTGGGTTCAATATTTTTGTTATTAACTTTTCTATTTTTTCGAGTTTTTCGTCTATTGGATATACTATTTTAAATAATTTTTCATAGCATTTAATTAAAGATTCTAATATTTTATGAATTTCATTAAACTTTTGTGAATGAGAATTTTGGCCTTTATCTATTAATGGTTGTGTTATAGTAATTAATTCTTTTAATTGAATTTCAATATTGGTTTGTGTTGGCCCCCGAATTTTTCTTCTTTAGCTAAGCATGTTTTAAATAATTATGAGGTTTGAATAGGTGAATTTTTTGGAGTTAATTTTTTTTATGTCTATGTTGGTAGAATTTATTTCATGGGTTAGTTAAATTGGAAGTAGTAAGAATGCATAAAAAAGGGTTTTTGGGTAGCTTACTTAGTTTAAAAACCATAAGGCATTAAAGGAATGGCAACGTGGACTTTTATCAATCATTAAGGGTAAAATAGGAAGAAAGAAGTGTTGTTTTCTTCCTAATGAGGGGGGAAAACGAAAATGGAAAGAAAGGAAGTGAAATAACAAATCAGAAAGAGAGAAGAGAGGTTTCGGTGGTTGAGAGAAAAAGAAGAGAAAGAGGAGAGTAATGCTAGGTTTTAATTTTTCTTAGTCTTAAAGAGTGATTTTGAGGTTGTGCAAGAAGGGAAAAAGGTAGAGGAAAACAAGAGTTTTCTTTTGATCCAAGAAACTCTTTAAGTGGTGGACATTTAAGGTAAGAGCATTTTTAATGCTTTAGATTGTGGAAGGGCTTTGGTTCATGAGGTTTCGGAAATGCATAGGTTTAAGTATTCTAAGATCAATTTTTAAGCATGTGTTTCTTTGAGTCCTCATTTGGAATTCCTATTGATTTGAGAATTTTATCTATGTTCAAGAAATTCAAGAAAGACAAGAGGAGCAAGAAGAGACATCCTTAAGCCAAGTTATAAGCAAGGAAACATTCAAGGTGGGTTTCACTTTTATAATTAAGTATTGAGCCATTAAAGATTCTTTCCAGAAATGATTTTTTTCAACTACCTTATTCATGTGCATTTATTTCTTTTTAAATGTTGTAAGATGGTGGTATATGATTGCTTCATATATTGTGTTCATGATTGATGAAAAGCTTTTGAAAATGATTCTTTGAAAAGATACATGTTCATGAAATCATATTTTCAGAAAGGGTTTTCAAGATATAGCAAGTACATGAAAAGCAAGTTTTCAAAGAAGTGACATTTTGGGCAACAAGCTTACAAGTTCATGAAATATGTGTTATGTGGGTTTGTGGTAGTCCCTCAAGAATTGTCACGTGCACGTTGACCAAGTTATAGGTTTCTCTCGTCTGCCCACTAGTGGCACTAAGCTCTTTCATGGGCTCCCTCAAGTTTACAGCTACACAGGACCATTATGTGGAAATATGTAGTGCGTCATGTTCATGGACTTACCCAGACCATTTTGTTATGCTTATGTGCTCATGACATTTTGATATGCTATATGTTCAAAATAAGCTTATATAAATGATGCATACTCATTTTCCATAAACATGAATTTCTACATGAAAATGACTTTTTAAATGGCTTTGCATATTATTAGTCATAAAATTGTTACCCACGGGCTTTAAGCTCACCCCCATTTTCCTCCCCATAAGCAGGTGATAAGCAAGAGATCGAGTAGTTAATAGTCCAGGCAGCACTCCACTTTTGAAATATTTTGTATTTGAAATAAATTTTGTAAAGCAAGGCTTTAGTTGCATTTTGAGCAACTCATGATTTATGTAATTTTTGTATTTTGGAGATTTTGAGACCTTAATGTAATTGCGGCTTGAAATGCCCTCTAAAGCTTTATAAAAACTCTTACCTTTTTATATCATTGGAATAAGATTTGCATTTGGCTCATGATTTTCTTTCAAGTTAATACATTTCATTGTTTAGTTTGCATAAGGCAAAACTTAGTGTTCAGACTCCAGGGAAAGATCTGGATTAATCTAGGTAGAAATAGGCAAATGTGCCTTCTGGAAAGTTGTAGGTATTTCTCTTACCTTTCCAATGGTATATAGTAGGAAACTTTTGACCCAAATGTTCAAAAGTTAGGGTTTTTAAAAGGGGAATTACTTAGGAGTATCAAGTGATATCGTCTGTAAAGATGTATTGTCTGTGATGATGTCACATCGTCTGTAATGACATCATATCGTCTATAAGGATGCATCGTCTGTAAAGTTGTATCATCTATAAGGATGCTTCATCTTAAGCGTTGTATCGTCTTAAGTTGACTTTGCTTCGTCTTAAGTTGACCGTATTCGTCTTAAGCGTTGCATCGTCTTAAGTTGACTTTGCTTCGTCTTAAGTTGACCATGCTATCGTCTGCGTCCGCATTCGTTGCCTCTTGCTGTTGTTTGCGTCTGCATTAGTCTGCTTCTTGCATTCGTTTGCATTCCGCTTCATCTGCTTTATGCATTCGTCTGCCTCTTGTTTCGTCTACCTTTTTGATTCGTCTGCTTTTGCTTCGTCTACCTTCTTGCTATCGTCTGCTCCATATTTGACCCTTCAGATGATAGAATTTGTCTTCGATATCTGCATGAAAGTTGTAGATCTCGAAGTCTTCTATCAAGGCATCCTAAGATTATCCTAATCTGCTATCTCTAAGGACAATTATGCTAATTGCCCCAAGATAGGGGCAATATGATTAACAATTTGGGCATACTTGATTCTTTTGGCCATAACTTCATCATCCGACCTCCAAATGAAGTGATTCTTGTAGCGATAGATTCCTAACGCCTTTTTCTATCCCTCCATAATAAATTTTTGGCTAATAAGGGTTTGTTGAAATAACCCTACAAGGTAGTAGTCATAACTTTGTTATGGGATCTTCAAATATGATAATTCTTGTCTCTTCTTGTCTCTAAATAAACCAGAGACATAGAGCCTCATACGTTCTGAACAAGTAGAATTGAAATTCAAGTTTGGGTTTTTCCCAAATTCGGTCCAGAAATAGGAGTAATGTATAGTTTTAATGTTTGTCCAAGTGGGGGCACATCACCTTTACGGGATACGCGTTCAGATGTTACTTAGGACGTTGGGCCCGTTACTCACGAGGGTAGGGTGTCCAACAATTTGTTTATCTAGTAATTCAGATAATTGTTTAGTAATACTCATAATGACGAGCTATCATCATCGAGGAACAAAATCTTCAAAAGTTTTCAATAATGTAGGCCACTTGTCGGCCATTATCTTCAATTATGTAAAAATATGTAGGCCATCTATCGGCCACCTAAAGTAGACTCTCCATAATTGACTTTTCCTGTAGTTTTTACTTTTGCTATCTAAGTTTTGGACGCTACCCAATGCCCTTTTCTATATAATGTAAACTCCGAGCATAGCTCGATATGATAAAAAATAAACACAGTTATAATATCCCTATACAGACTCTTACAATCTCGCTTTAGCCTAAGGATTGGCGTTCAAGAGAACAAGAGCAAAACAGGTATGTTTAATTGTGTTTTTATCTTTTCATCATAATCATTGAATATTCAATTCAATTTATCATTTAGTTAATTCTATCCAATATATTTTCTAGTATCATATTTTAGAATGCATGTTTGTGATGCTTGTAGACATTTTCATCTATTAATAATACATATGGAACGAAAACTTAAAATTAGTCCAAAATGTATTAAAATTTTTACTAAATTTCCAGAATCAATTAATGCCTCTCCACAAAACCTTAAAAAATTCCAAATATTTCTTAATAAACATTAAAAATATAATCAAGAAAAAGAAGAAAGAAAACAACTTTATCAACGATTTCTAGAACATTATAAAACCCATCTATGAATAATTGTTTTATTATTTGTAATCAACTATGTACAGAATTTATGCATTTGGAAAATTTAGTCTCTAAATACATAATAGAAAAAGATTATTATGAAAGAAGATAATAATGGGTTAATACCTTTTAAACAAAGATTAGATATTGCCCCTACTCTTTATAATTTATATAATCAAGATTTAATATATAAACTCAACGAAATAACAAAACATTAAAGGCTTTTCCATTAATATGACTGAAATAACTACAGATCTGCATACTAATAATATTTTAGACATAGATACCTTATCATTAATCGAATCTACTAGCATTTTCCATATTAATACTTTGTTATCAAACGAAAAACAAAAACAAATAGCAAAAACACAATTAAATCTTAAAGTTGGTCAAGATATTACATATCATAAAATTTTAATTTTAATTAATCAAAAAATATTATTTATTATGGAAAAAATCATACATGAAACACCTATTAGAATAAATCAATGTAATGGCCATATCCAAATAAGCTTAATAGATCAAGAACAAATTTATAAGCAATTACAAAAAATTCATGAAGAAAAAAGACATAAAATTGGATACATACATCTTTCAACAATTCAAAATTTTTTAAAATCTAACTTTTCATGAAGGAATAGACTCTCCTATAAGAATGGCTATAATTGACGAACGAATGACTGATTTAAAAGATCAAGTAATTGGAATAATGAATGAAAATTTAGCCTATGGCAAAATAAAATTTAATACTCGTTTAAAATTAGGAATTCCTTTACAATCACACAACCTAGATGAAACAATTACTATAGCTTATAAATTTTACAAAGAAAATTTAATGATACTTGGACAATATCCTTTTTCAATTGCCTATCAAATTAGTTGTGCTCTTACTAATTCTCATCATAGCATTGAATTTAAAAATACAGATAAAATTTATATTAACTAATTATTTAATGATGTAGCAAAAGTGGGAAACAATCTAAGAACTAGTTTAAAAGAATTACCATATTTTAATTATCCTATTAAAATGAAAAATTTAGAACAAACCATTTCACTTCTATCTTTATTTGAAAATAAAACTATTAGACAAAAATTCCCATAAGATCACAATATGTTATATTAGAAAAACCTATTAGATTTACTAATCTTGGTATATCAAACGAAAAAGAATAATTAAATGAAAGAGAAGAAACAAATAAAAAAAATTAGGAAATGAATTAGCTAACATTAAAAACCAACTTCAAGAACTATCAAGCCATCTTAAAAATACATTATGAGTATTACTAAATAATTATCTGAATTATTAGATAAACAAACCAGTATTGAAATTCAATTAAAAGAATTAATTACTATAACACAACCATTAATAGATAAAGGCCAAAATTCTCAGTCAAAAAAGTTTTATGAAATTAATGAAATTCACAAAATATTATAATCTTTAATTAAATACTATGAAAAATTATTTAAAATAGTATATCCAATATACGAAAAACTCGAAAAAAAATAGAAAAGTTAATAACAAAAATATTGGAATCAAAATTAGTATCAGAGCCATCTAGCTCATCAAACATAACTTTGGTAAAAACCATGGAAAATATAGAACAAGATATAAAAATAAACTGGAAGAAATTACTCAGTTAGTAAATAAACTAACATTGGAAAAAGAAAACAATTCTTTAAAATATGAACTTATAAAACCTACTAGTGATAAGATGAAGTAATTTATGGTTATGAATCTGATCAAGAAGTATATATGGAACAACCAAAATCAGTGGAACAACCTGAAACAAGTCAAAGTGGAGAAAAAAGAAAGAAAATCAATCCAAGCATAACTGGAATTATAAACCTATAATCCTTCTCAATGCTGGAGTATCTATGCTCATCTTAAATGGGGGTTAGGTTAGCAGTTTTAGAGGCTTTCACTTATTGTCAAATTATTTCCCTAACATTCCTGTAGGACAGAGGAAGGATAGCATAGCCTAGCATCCTCACTCTAGCGGTACTTTCAACAATAGATCTTGTCACTAGGTATTGGTTAATCATCTTGATGTGGTTCCCTGGTTTGAGGTTATCTGAAAGCAGAATTTAAGCTGCAAAGCTATTGTGTTCACTTAGCTAGTGATCAAAAATAGGCTTCGGACCAAGGACCGATGGTTTGGTGCCTTTGGCACCATATGCACACTTTGTAAGTTGTTGAATGAGAGTAGAATTCATTTCTTTTTTTGAATGTGATTATACCAAAGCAATTTGGAGCAAAATTAGGGTCATGTTACAATTACCCAGATATATCTTCAACTAGACGGAAACCTTGAATTTTCTTATAGATTATATCACTCACGGTAGAGCAAACGACATGATTATCACGACTGCTTTTCTTACAGTTATCTATTTAATTGGGAGGGAAAGGAATCAGAGGATATACAAGGGTGTTGAAGAGAGCCAAAAATAGCTTGCAGAACATATAATCAATTGGATTGGAGATGCCATCATTACCAATGATCAGCAACGCTTTGTTAGTCATGATCTGAAATAGAATTGGTCATTATAATGTTATATGTTGGCGACACTCTGTATTTTAGTTAGTGAGTTTTAGTTTGTATTTGATATATGATTCATTGTAATGCTTGTATATAGCTTTTGCTAAATTAATATATTTCTTTTTTATCTTTCAAAAAAATAGTTTAAGAGTTAAGGATATTTATTATTCTTTTATTGGATGTTTTGATGTAATTATTATTTATTATATGATGAAATTGTAATATTTTTAATACTTTGTATTGTTCATAATTTTATATTCATATGATGATGATTGTCTTTTTTTCATATTAATTGTGGTTATTATTTATATGTTAAATATCTAAAAATTATTGATGTTTCATATTAATTATGGTTATTATTTATTATTATGATTTTTGGAGACAAGGTTGATGTAAACTTATAAAGTATACAGTACAACTGTACAATATGAGAGTAGACTATTTTGCAATTTTTAAAAAATTCAGGGACTATTTCATAAATTTAAAAAATTACCTGAAACGGTATTTGGTATTACCCGATACCGATACAATACCATACCATTACCCAATTCGGTACCAGAGTCAGTATGATATTCGCAACTTTGGATAAAGGAGATGTAAAAACTAGAACGAACACACCATAATCAATTGCTCAAAAAGCTTAATATGAGAATTCTCTTTTTTTGTTGTTTTCCTTCCTTCAATTCTTTTCCTTTGCTAGAAAAAAAACGAGTCATGGTTCTTGTACGCCTTGCCCTTCCTTTACTCCCTTCCCCTCCATCACTTGGTCTAACTCTTATCCCTCCATCCTTCTCTCCTTGGTCTTTATTCTCCCTCTAGTTATGAACTATGGCTCCCCTCTCCTCCCATCATTTTAGCTTCTACTCCTTACCATGCTCCTTTCATTCCTCTCTCTAGGCCTGATCGCGGCTTATCGTTCGATTAAAATAATCGATCCTTGGAAACCGGTCAAATAAATAATTTATACCAAGGA
>JANIPN010000217.1:53711989-53729394 GCA_027478595.1 Erythroxylum anguifugum | reverse complement strand
TCTTAACTAATTCTAGATATTTTATTATTATCAAAACATAAAGGGATTTAATTTGTCAACCACCATTGGTCCAACAACTACAACCCGGAGGTTACCTGGCTGGGACACATTTCAAATAAGTTCACCAATAAATCGAGTATAAACATATTGAGAAGGCCAAGTTAGAGAACTTCTTGGTAGAAACTTGTTTCATTGAAAAGGAATTCTCCTCAAGCTTCTTTCATATTGTGACTTACCATCAAGAACAAGCTGAACACTTTTCACGGATTGAAAGGGATAGAGATCCATAGTAACCAATGTGTCTTTTATAAAACTACCCTTGAATCCAATAACCATCCAATATTTCTCCGTCATTTCTTCAGTTCCTTTTGAACTCAGTTACTCTCGTTTTGCAGATCTTATCGCCTTATTCTGAATTCTTGCTATGGACTAAGAATATTAGATTTACTAAGTAAGAAGATTTGAATATGGTTAAAATAGTGATGAATTGTAGCTTATACTCACATATTTAGAATGTAATTTGATCTTAATCCTTTATTTTAATTTCCTTTATTGTCTAAATTGCTTTATTGGACGCTTTCTAAGGTTCGAGACTTTTGTAAATGTTGTATTTCTTCGTTTTAGGACAAATTTCTTCATTTTCTTAAAAACAAACTCAGTATGGGTGTCTCGTCTATCAATTCAAGTGGCAAATGACTAAGGTTAGACTGGGCCACCTGATATCAAGTAGTCGGGAAAGCCTAGAACTCATAACAGGATTTTACTCTGCAAATACTTCGTATGTGCTAACCTCCATAGATTGGCCTTCAACTTCCAAGCTGCAGGCAGTACAGGTGGTTCCCCCAATGTTTTCTACTCTTCTCATGTGTCCCAGTAGAAAGTAAGCGAGCTATAAAACATGGTACTGCAGGTTCTTTGTGCTGTTGTTTGTCATGACTGGAACAAGCCTAACTTGAGAAGGGAAAATTAAAATAACTACAATCATATATGCATAAAGATTTAATTGTCGATAGAAATCAAAGTCTCAAGAATCTACTTGTTTAGCACATATCCAAATCATGTTCAGTTTTCTTTAAACATTCACACTCTTCAGAGAGGGAGTGGAAGAGTTGCAAGGAGCAGGCCGCATTAGCTCCTTATAATTCACACCCCAATAGGTTCAGTTGCTTTGGTCAGCCACGCCATCTCACTTTCACTCATAAATGGAGCCAGAATATCCTTACATCTCGAATGGTAAGTGTTTAGCCAATCTATCTCATCCGGCATCATTAGGCTCAAGTCGATCAACTTTCTCTGATATGGTGCCTAGATATCACAAGGTCATGACAATAAGTAACAAAACTAGCATTTGCCGTCTTATTCCGCAAATGAATTTTGGCATGTAAATCGCATGCTTACCCAAGTTATATGCTCGAAGGATAAGTAGCCCTTGTCTCCAAAATTAAACTTTGTGTCAGCCTCCTTTACTATCAGCACGTTCTCCAATCTTATGCCAAAGCTTCCATCTTCATAGTATCCAGGTTCTGGGAAATGTAACAATTGAAAGAAAATTAAGACAAAAGTAGATAATTGATCACTGCAGAACTCTCAAAAAGTTGCAAATTAAACGAGCATGCCCCAGTATAAGTACAATATTGAGATGTCAAGTTGGAGAAACCAAAGCATTCATTGCATATGCATGTTTAGACTTGGAAGTACTTCTCAATGACTATAAATGCAAAAAAGGTTTAAATCCAGCAATTGGTTTGTTGGGTATATGTGCAATTTTTCAGTGTCAACTGGAAAGAAAAAAAAAAGGCAAATGATTGATACTGACCATCTGTTACCGTCATGGAAGCTTGTAGTGGTACATTACGAGCCTGTGGCCTAAAACTAATCAAATGAGGCCCTGCACAGAAACATGCATAAAGAAAAGAACGTAAATTACTCACGTATTATCACTATAATAGCAAAAGACGGGCAGTTGAATTTTATCCATACCTTCATGAACATTCAAGTAAGACCCAATTCCATGACCAGTACCATGCCGATAATCAAGACCATCCTTCCACAAAGGAACTCGAGCAAGAATATCAAGGGCATGACCTGCAAAAAGAAAAGGCAAGTAATCAACAAAGCTCCTCTGTATATAGCTTACAGGTGAAGGAAAGTTGAAAAATTAAAGTACCATTGGTGCCATTAGGGAATCTTGCATTGTCAAGGGCAATATGACCTTTGAGAACCTGGATAATTTGGCATGTTTTGTGTTAACTCAAATAGGTCCAGAAAAAGATACAAAACAAACAGAGAAATCAGCAATATTTCTGAAAAGACCTCACCTGTCCAGTCCACCTTTTCATAGCTTCAATTTATTTAAACAAAGATAACAGAAATAGCAAATAATGAATTATTACCAACATTTACAGTATACCAAACTCAAATTTAGCAGCTAATGGGTTGTGAAAAGCAACTGATTCCACCTACCGCAGTATAGCATGCTTTCTCATGTGCTGAAGGTTGTCCAAAGTGGACTGTTCGAGTGATATCAGTTGTTCCATCCAGGTACTTCATTCAGTCATCAATAACAGAAGAAAGGTCATTAGTCCACAAGTAGTAGGAATAAATTAAGTTCAACAGCAGTTTTACCCATATGTGCAAGAAAAGTCTGTAACAAACCTGTGCTCCTGAATCAAACAGGTAGATATTGTCTGGATTAAGGTCGGCACATGTTTCAACCTGTGGGGCATAATGCATGATTGCTGCATTTGGACCAACTGAGGAAATTGTGGGAAAACTCAAGCCTCTAAAATGCTGCAATGACACCCAATGAACACAATCATATTTCAGATAATTCCAAATAAAAGAAGAAGTAAATCAATTGAACTTAAAGTTCAATTGAGTCTTGTTGCACCCAAAGATCTGGCACACCATCTGAACTTCAGTTACATGTAATCAAGATAGTTTCTATTTCGGAATAAACAAAATTCCAGAAAATACAATGAAATCAACTTGGCCAAATTACTTGTGAAGTATTATATTATAAGGCTTAGTTACTGCAAAAATTTCCAACAGAACTGCAGCTTTTGATTACCTCTTTTGAGGCTCGAAAACTCTCTAGCTTATCACTCACACTGACCTCTGTCAGTTTCTTGCTTTCCCTGCCACAACATATTCCAGTTGCATTAAAAACAAAAATGGTACATTTGAATCCCAGGTTTTGGACTAGATGTCATGTTTTGCAAGTAACATGAATCTGGAACAGAGTGAAAGTCAGGGCCCACAGATGAATTTGCACATGTTCTCCATTAAGCTAGGTCATCAACAAAATAAAAGAGAAGACTACGGACATGCACACAAATAAAACAACGGAGAAGGAAGAATTAAAGAAAATTGAACTCATCAAATGTAGAACTCCACCAAGATTGTGTCCAATTAGGGATTAATGACCAAAAAGGGTACCAAGTCACCTTTATAGGTGTGCACAGAAGAATGATAAAATAAAGCAAAATAGATTCAGCATACCAGCAACATTTTCTTGGAAGCAAAATTTCAGCTACTTGCAACTCAAAATTTCAGTTACTTGCAACTCAAAAAAAATTGGCGTGCTTGACACTATGCGGCCTTAATATCACAAACTTATTTTCAAGAGACTCAGTCAAACAAACCCCTATTAAACACAGTTTGATAGTTCCAAAAAGCATGATATGTGAGACTTATGGCTATTGATCATGATCTCCAACAGCTGGGCAGGATCCACTTGGATTTTCTACTAGAAATTAGACATCTGGTGGGATTGTAACGTCTAGTTAATAGCATGCCAGATATGATCCTACACAGTGAAGTTGCTACATTAATGTAAAATCAAGTTCCAGGTGCAAAATCTCCGGTTTCCAAGCTTCATCATTATCACCTAGAGGTATAAACCTTGGCCAAAAAAGATCACCGTCTAAGATAGATAAATTTACAAGTTTTTCTTGTTTGATGTCTCAACCTCCAAGAAGTAACCTGAAGCACCATATATCTCTTGCATCTGCACATACAGAAACAAAGATTCACATCAAGCCTGAAGCAGAAGATTGTTCTGTAAACTGTCAGTCGAACAAATTATTGAACAGGGAAAGCTTTGCAAGCTCCATTATCTTTTTTTAACTATTCTTGATGTCAAAGTATACCTGCTTATCCAACCAGACAAGAAATTGCACAACAGCAGCACCATCTCGAATGTGAGCCTTCTTTAATCCATCTAACTCAACAGGATTCTACAACCAGAGATAAGTTTGTCAAGAAAAAAAAAAAAACAGGTGAGATTTTATTGCAACAGGCAATGGAATTAAGCGACAAGATAGTGTCAACAGACAACACTAAGAAATATGTACACACATAAAATGTCATTAAAATTTTCAAAAACTACCTTCATAGCTTTAGCCAGTGCCAAAGGTGACTGCTGAAGGAGCACCTTACCAGAATTCAATTTAGAATATAAAGCATAGCAGCATGAACCAGGGTCAACCCATATAAGATCAATGTTCGCACTGGAATTAATGTCCTCTGCATCTTCTCCATCGGTCTTTATATCCTTTAGAACATCAGAGTCAGTTGCTTTTGCCAAATCAAGCTGATTTGAAGCAAGTAAGTGCACATCAGAGCTAACTGCAGTGTAGTCGCGTACTTCAATTCCATTATCTTCCAAGTAGGAGCGCACCTGGATAAAATATTCATTAGTTATACAACATCATCCAACTAAGCAGAGTTGTCGTTTATTCTGATCACAAATTATGTGAGAACAAGAATTCAATTTGAAATCATGTGTTTTTTCATTACTTAGCGTATTGGAGAGAACGAACTTACTGAAATGCCCTTCATAAAGAAAAATACATAGAACAAAATATTTCTAGATGTAATAAAAAGGATATCTTCATTATGTGAAAAGGCATTGAATAATAAACTACATATATGTTTTAGCATTTTAGAAAAAGCCAATGTGGACCCATGATAGATGATTTCCAAAACTGAAGTACGTAGAAATGTACCTCAATAGAAAGTTTCCTTTTGTCCACATAGATGAAAGCTGAATTGGTTGTTACTATAGCAAATGCATGAACAACTGGACAGTATGACACATCAGTCCCACGGATGTTATACAGCCAAGCAACCTGAACTGAGAAAATTAGTGTAAAATATTTGTAGGTAGATCAACATGTGATAAATTTCAAGACGAATAAAGAACATACAAGCTAATAAGTCAAGGATGAAAAGAAAATCCACCTCGTCAAGGGTCGTAATAATTATACCATGAGCTTTCTCATGTTTGAGTTTTTCCCTCAGACTTTTCAATTTCTCGCCCACAGAACGACCAGTAAATTCTAAAGGATGGACAGCAACTGGATTTATTTCTGCTGGCGGCCTGCTTTTCCAGACCTCATCCACCAAATTGGTTGTGGTCTGAACCAATTTCTGTTGTTTCTTAGCAAAAGCACGTTCCCATCTTTGTGCAGTGTCTACTGAAACACACCATGGATCAACCCCGATGGCTGCATCTGCTTGTAGATTCTAATAAACAAAATTTCAATTTTGCTTAATCCAACAAGAAGCATCGATAACATACAGTAAAAAAGAGTAGAATAGTCAGATATGAGCAGTAAACGGTACTTGAAAAATAATCTGGCAAAACTAATAAGAGTATCAGTCCAGGAAATTATTAACTAAAAAATAATGGGCCAATTGAAATAAAATAACAAGGCA
This sequence comes from Erythroxylum anguifugum, assembly GCA_027478595.1. NCBI lineage: Eukaryota > Viridiplantae > Streptophyta > Magnoliopsida > Malpighiales > Erythroxylaceae > Erythroxylum > Erythroxylum anguifugum. Next base: position 53,723,673 of record JANIPN010000217.1, on the reverse strand, counting down.
TTACAGGTATAATGTCAGGAAAAAGCATTTGTTTCCATCATAAAATTAATTGGGAAAGGGCCGTCAACAACACAAATCTTTTGATACAAAATCAAGCAACACTAAAATAGCAACTCACATCAGCCATCCATGTATCAACAGGTGGGTCCTCTCCTATACGCATCAGTATCCATTGCTTGCTAAGCTGTTGAGTTGCCTGCAAGAAATAACGCCCATCCGTCCACAAACGTGCATCATTCATTGTGATAAGTGCCAAACCTGAGAATTAAATAAATGAGACCAAAAAAATACCAAAAGCAACAGAGAGTTTAGAAAGTCAACACTAAACTGTAACATGAATATTAAATTCATACGCTCAAATTCACCACACAATTAAGAATATAAAGCGGGCAGTTCAAAATGTGAAATGTAAACAAACTTAATTGATTACTTAAGCAAGATCATTGTTAAAACTCTTAAAAAGGAGCGTCCTTGCACAAGATGCTTTATAATCGCTTTATCCATAAAAGTACAAAATTAGATGAAAGAGGACAGCAATTGAAGTAAAAACCCTTGAAACCAACCAGCACTTCCAGTGAATCCAGAGACGAATTCGCGACGCTTGTCCCTTGCAGACACATACTCACTCTGCAACAAAAACAACAACAACACAACACACGTCAACAACTCCCTTAACCACCCAATCCAGGAACTGACAAAAATACAACCTCTTTATAGACTGGGAACAAAAATAGTTAACCCAAATCAAAAAATCATTGAAAATTCAAATCCCAACGACACGATTCAACAAAAGGCGAACCTGATGACAGTCCTCAGAAGGAACAATCAAAGCATCGAGAGGAGGAGTGTAGGAAGCCATTACAGACCTCAAAGAAGAGAGGACGTCCACCATGATGAGAGCTATTAACTCTTCCTCTCTCAATCCGATAGGTTAGCTTCAATATTCTCAGATACTTGGGGGTTGGTTGAGTGTAAAGAGGAAACGTAGTTACAGAGTGGAAACTGAGCAGATGTTATCTATTATGATATATACAGGTAAATGAACTAGACATCTATACACGTATAGAGTTATTGAAAGAAGTAATTATAACGACGTCGTTGCCTTAGAAAAAATTGGAACTCATATCAGTTTTGACTTAGACCTGATCTATAAATTGGGCCTATATCTTGGCCCATGGGCCCAATGTTATCCCTAAATATGCTTCTTGTTTTCTTCTTTGATTTCGGAATTTATTCTCTCCTTTCTGTTTCGCCTTTACTTGTTGGCGAATAAAGGCATGCTTCTTTTCTGCATTTATATATTCGGTCTTTATCATAAGATTCGTGCCTAAATTAAGTTCATCTCAAATGACAAATGCTGTTTAAATGCTAAACAGCATTGTGTTTGTTTGGAATTCCACCCTTTCCTCCTAATTCCTATCAATGTTTTGGACTTAGTGAGTATGAAACCCATATTGATTGATAGATCCTTTCAAAATTCAATGTTTTGTAATGTTTTCCAATAATTTCTCATTATTCTAAATTTTTGCTTGTGATAATCCACCAAATTTAAAGTCTAAACATAATTATATACTCTATCTATTGTAATTTTAAATTTTGCTCATCTTAATCTAACATTTTTTTACATATAAAAATCATAATATTAATATTTTGATCTTTTCATCAAATTTTAAATTTTAATACGTAATTTTTTCTTATCAGACTAAGTGATATCTTAATTCATGCTTTCTGATAATAACAAAATATACTATTAGTAAATTTATTTTTTGTGACATTAATAGTTCTATTATAAAAAATTTAACATGTGAAAGATAAAGTTCAATATAATAGATAAGTGAGCAAAAAATCTAATTGAAATAAATCGAGTAATTAAAAGATAGAAAAATAATCAAAATGAGGTATATACGCAACTTTAGAGAACTTCAAGAACATTTAATTAAAAAGCTTAGAATAAGGAATAATCAAATACATCAAAATTTAGCAAATTGTTATAATCCTTCTTATAACATTTATTTTGATCATTTCAATAAATTAAAGGATTGCATGATTATTACATGAAAAGCATATTGCATATAATTTGTCATAATCAAGAGAAATTTTGAAAATTTTGTAAAGAAAGCGCTCTTAGATGCATCCAATATTTTTTTGGAAATTTTGAAATTTTAATTAAAAGAGTGTGTTTTAATCTTTGAAAGAAGCTGAAAATTTTTAGAAAACTTGTGTTCACAAAGTTTGATTGAAAAGATTTTAAAGAAAGCGCTCTTGATGCATCCAATATGTTTTTGGAACTTTTGAAAATTTAGTCGAAGGAGTGTGTTTTAATCTTTGAAAGAAACTGAAAAATTTTATAAAACTTGTTTCACAAAGTTTGATTGACTAATTAGTATTTTGGGTGACTAATGTTAAGAGTTTCAATTTAGTCAAAGGAGTGTGTTTTAATCTTTGAAAGAAACTGAAAAATTTTATAAAACTTGTTTCACAAAGTTTGATTGACTAATTAGTATTTTGGGTGACTAATGTTAAGAGTTTCAATGTATTTTTGGTATAATCAACGTTCACTAATGGACCAATGTGTCATACCAGTTGACTAATATCATTGGTAGAAAGTTACATTATGTACCGAGAGTTTGTAAGAGCACACTTATTGAACAATGCGACATATTAGTCGACTAGTGTGATAGAATAATCGACCAGTTCTCTTGGAATTAGTCATTACAATAGCTAATTTTTGTTTTTTACAATTACTTTGGGTAGTTTTTAGTATAAATAGACTATATATATATATTGTGAGAGCAGCCTTTGGCATACTAGAGGTGTTAGAGAGAGCATTTAGGTTCACATGTACATTGCATAAAGCATATTAAGCCTTATTTTATTAGTATGAATAAAAAATGAGTTTTTGAGTTGAATATAATTGTGTTAGTGTAGCAATTAGGAAATTTGTTTAAGATACACATTGTGAGGGTTCCTCTTCTCTGTTAATAAGATTTGTAAAGGTTCACTTATGGAAGTGTAAAAAGATTGTAATAGTTCATCTTCACTCATGACAAAAAAGACGTTGTATGGAAGATTCCTCTTCATCTATTGAAGGAAGAAAATAGTTAATAGATGAATATTTGACTATTTTTTTATACTCATATTTAATGTATTTTGCTTCATATTTTATACTTTTATCTTGTATTTGGTACTTAATTTGATCCAAGTGCTTTCATAAGTGATAATTGCCTTCAAGGACTTAAAAGGGAAGACTTATGACGAAAACACGGCATAAAATGAATATTTGACATACGGAAGGGATGCACGGTAGTGCAATAGGCCTTGTACTTCTCTAGGGCCATGCAATTTCACAATTTCTGAGCTTTTTGGTTACTCACGGTCTAATACATAGTCTTGCATCAACCCGTACATCTCCCAGAACCCTAAATTTTGCTATAAAAAGACATTTTTAGGGGCAGGCGGAAAGGAACAAGCATTAGGAGGCAATTCTAGACGTGAAGATCATTCTCAAGGGGCAATTTTGATCCAGAGAAGCAGAAAATATGAAGAAATCTTTGAAAGATCCATCAAAATACAAGATCAAAACTCTACATTGCAAGAATATTCGATAGAAGACAATCAGGAAGATTTAGAATTATGAACCCATTGTTTTCAATTCATTTTCCTTTTTGTGTATGTTTGATTTCTTGTTCGATAATGTATAACTAAACGTCTTGTTAGTACTTAGGTTAGATGAATCCTATGTTGATACTTTAATATGTTTTGATTCTTTTATTAATGCAATTGGTTTGATAGTTATATTGTGATCTGATTACGTGTTTATATATGTTCTAATAGACCCAATAATATTATATTATAATTTGATTTCATACGTAGAGATTGAGAAATCCTATGTTTGAATAGATTTATCATAATTGGAAGGAGTTGATTGCAACTAGAGATAAGATGATAAATCTTTCAAATTAGGGTCAAACCTAATAGAGAGATTTACAAATCGGTAAAGGAATCTTATAAACTTTAACCAGAGTAATTTGGTTAAAAACCCTAGCATTAGTTATTAATAGACTCAAGTTCAGGTATTAGTATACCATAGGAGTCTTAACAGTCCAATAAATTAACAAAACAATTGCATAATAAAAGATCAATTTGTTAAAGGTTTTAGGGGGGATTCAAAACCTAGATTCTAATTTCTAATATCGATAGTTTTCTTAGTAATTTCCATTGTCTCTACGTTCATTATTGTTCCCTATTCTATTTTAATTATTTAAGTTTTATTTTATTTTAATTAAAATATAAAATCAATTCTTAGGCTAGATAATAGGGGAAGGGTAATTACTAGTATTCATCATCTTCGTGGGATCGATCCATACTTGCTGGTATTAGCTACATCTACGTTGTGCACTTGTGATTATTACAATATTGACTAACTTACAAAAAGTCAATCAAGTTTTTGGCGTCGTTGTCGAAGACTTTGATATTAGGAACACCTTAATGTTATTAATCTAGTCATTTTCTTATATTTTATTTTATTTTACTTGATTTTATTTTATTTTATTTATGGTTTATTAATTTAATTATCTTTAGAATTTCTCTACTTGATCTTGAGTTTATGATTTATTAGAGGATTCACAGTTCATTATTATAACCATAACTCACAATGGAATGATGGGACAAGCAAATCTTTTATGGGAGCTAGAATATGTCTTTGTAATCTCTAATATCAGCATATGAGAGAGAGAGGTGTTCTCACATGTTTTCGGGAGCTCAACTGATAACTAGGCCGTGTTACGACATTGATGGGAGTTATCACTACAATCATAAATGTCGAGCATCAACTTATATATGGGAGCGACCTAAAATGTATAATCAACCTCATGGTGCAATATACGAGAGTAACTACAATTCATAGTGGAACAACTCTTACGCCTATTGATGGAACGATGACACACTAGCTCAATATTTACAGCACCAAGCACTTCCAGTTAACGAGCCAACTCTGGAAGATATGATGATCAATTTAATTTAGGAATCAATCATGAGGCATCAAGAAACAGGGACTCGTATACAAAATTTGGTGACATGGATTGACCAACTTGCAAATATATTATCTGATGAGATCCATGGGAGTGTACCTATTTTACTGAAACAAATGTTAAAGAACATGGAATGGCAATCACTCTCAATAGTGGAGACAAACTTCCAGAAGAAAAAGAACAGATCAATTAATGGAATTCCTTACCAAATTGAAAGTTGACCGATTCGAATTCGAGAGTGAAAGAAAGATAAGGTTTGGCTTCATGAATGGAGGGATATTCCTAGAAGAACTTCCTGAAGAAGAAAACAAAGAATTCTCCATCCAAGAAGAGGAAGTAGAGAGGTGGTAGAAGGTAATTGAAGAAGATGAGTCAGAAACCTTTGTCCAAGAAGAAGAAGAAAAGTGGACAGAGATATTTGAGGAAGAAATATCAGAGGAACTAAGTAAGGAAATTATTAATGAGGTATTGTTAGTGATCTTAAGTACGGAGGGTTCCCACTTCTTCAAAGACAAACTGTTCGAGTTAGCTGATGATTCAGAGAGTTTTGTTATTCCCTATGTTTTTAACAATTTGTCATTAAAAAGGGAATTAATGGAGTCTATTAGTTTTATTAATCTAATCAATTATGTCCTTATGATTATCTTACAACAAGTGGCTTACTTACAGGCTACCCTATGTGGAGAAAGGGGTAGAAGCAAGCCACTCATTATTGATCCAGGATGAAGTTGAGCATAAAGGGTACATCGAGTTAACGATATTAAACAAGCGCTACATAGGAGACAACCTATAAATTAGGATAGGTATCATTTTCATTTCGTTTGATTTTATTTCGTGTGTTAGTATAGGAATTTATTTTATGTTATGTTATTCTTTTGTTTCTTTATCCTTTTTCTTTTATATTTTGCAAGGATGTTAGTCTCATATTTTATGGATCCAAATCAGAAATCATCATATTCAAGAAAGTACCAACTTAACCCTCTCACTCATTATACATGTTTATATTGTGTACATACAGGACAATGTATGACTTCAAGTGTGGGAAAGGAGTTAATGATTTTAGTGATTTCTTTAAGCTTATTATAATTTTGATTATAATATTTTATGGACTGATATTCTTAATTGGTTGAAATTTGTCTATGAATGTTGTGTTTCATTATTGAATATTGATTAAATTGGTATGCAAAAGGATGAAAATTAGAATAAATTTTCTTTTATAAGTTATATTTTTAGTATTCAATGAAATAATCAAGTTGAATGATAATGCATATTATTACACACATATATACCTATCTTTTTCATGAGCTTTTGAGCCTAAAAAGCAAATTTTAAAATTTTTAAAGCTCATGTTATTCTTTTATATGTGATATCATTTATAGTAGGACAATTCTAGAACTTACTTTTATTATCCATATTGAGACCATATTTGTTAAATTAGAAGAATTGACATGATAAAGACACTTAGATTAAACAACTTGCTTTAGCATATTTCTTTGATAATTACCATACCCATAATTTTTCTCTTTAGGAATAACCAAGTTGAGCCTTAGCCTTTTTCGTTGATGAAACCCACATATTAATCTTTATCCTATTTTTTGAAGACTTTTTATTGTTTTAAACCTTGAAGGTTATTTACATTATTTACTTGTTTAAGATTTGAAATTCTTAAAAGGTCTGTTATTTCTTTATTGTGGTACTGAATGCTTGAATTATTATGTTCATCAAAAAAGGAAAGAAAAAAAGAGAGAAAAAGAAAAAATATATAGCACCAATGGATTTACAATGAAAGGACCTATATATATTTGTAAACAATTCTTGAAATATATTGTGTGGTAAATTTTCTTCAATTTAACCCTTTTTATTAACCTAATCGTACCTTATCTAAGCCCCATTATAACCTTTATAAAAACCTTTGGATTTTGTTTCTAGTTTATACATAAATGGTGGAGATGTGATTTTATTGCAAGCCTATGATAAGAGTTCGATTTTACATTAATTGAGAATCTTGATATTTTTCACCCTAAACACTTGAGTGCAATGAGTTGCATCTTAGTCAGGATGTAAAGATTAATGATTTTGACTTCAATGAGATTATGATGTGATTACTATTAATATTGCTTAGAAAAGTTAATTTTAGGATAATATGATTCTACTTGTATGTTAATATGATTTAATATGATATGATGTATAGTATGAATGGACATATTGAAATTGATGATGAATTGTTGTTGTAAAATTTATAATTTTGATTATGGATTGCTTGAGGACAAGAAAAAACTTAAGTGTGGAGATATTTGATATATGAATATTTGACTATATTTTCACATCCATATTTAAAGCATTTTGCTTGATATTTTATATTTTATCATATATTTGGCACTTAATTTGCTCCAAGTGCTTTCATAGGTGATAATTGCCTTCATTGACTTAAAGAAAAAGAGTTCGGACGAAAAAAAATAGCTTAAAACAAAGATTTGATGCATAGAAAGGATACACGATCGTGCAACAGGCCATGCACTTCTCTCCTTTATGCAATTTCATGATTTTTGGGCATTTTGATTATGCATGGTCTGATGCATCGTCGTGCATCAGCCCACGCATTTCCGAGAATCCTAAATTTCACCATAAAAAGATGTTTTGGGGGCAGACAAAGAGAAATAGGTATTCAAAGGCGATTCCAGACGAGGAGATCATTTTCGATGGGAAATTTTGATCCAAAGAAGTAGAAAACATAAAGAAATTATTGAAAGATCCATCGAAATACAAGATCAAACCTCTACATTACAAGAATATTTAATAGAAGATAATCAGAGACTTAGAATTATGAACCCATTGGTTTCAATTAATTTTCCTTTATGTGTATGTTTGATTTCTTCGATAATGTGTAACTAAACTTCTTGTTAATATTTAGGTTAGATGAACCCTATGTTGATACTTTAACATGTTTTTTTTTAATTAATGCAAATGGTTTGATTATTACATTATGATCCAATTATGTGTTTACATATGTTCTAATAGACCCTGGAATATTAGTTTATAATTTCATTTCAAACGTAGAGATTGAGAAATCTTAGGTTTAAATAGATATATCATAACTATAAAGAGTTTATTGCAACCCTAGAGATAGGTTGATATAAATCTTTCGGATTAGGATCAACCTAATAGAGGGATTTACAAATTGGTAAAGCAATCCTATAAACTTTAACCTAAGTAATTCGGTTAAAAACCTTAGTATTAGTTGTTAATAGACTCAAGGTCAGTTATTAGCATACCATAGGAGTCTCCATGGTCCAATAAATCAGCAAAACAATTGCATGATAAAAGATCAATTTGTTAAAGGTTTTAAGGGGATACGAAACCTAGATACTAATTTCTAATTTCGATAGTTTCTAAGTGATTTCAATTGTCATCATGTTCATTATTGTTACCTATTTTATTTTAATTGTTTAAGTTTTATTTTCTTTTAATTAAAAATCTAAAATCAGTTCTTAGGCTAGATGATAGGGGAAGGGTAATTACTAGTAATCTTCGTCTTCGTAGGATCAACCTGTACTTGCCGGTACTAGCTATAGTTATGTCGTGAACTTGAAGTTATTACAATATTGACTAACTCACAAAAAATCAATTAATAGTGAATTGTTAAGTGGAGCTCAGGGAGTGGACATAACTAAGGGTTATTTGACCAAACTATTGTAAAGTGCTTTTGTCTCTCTTTTCCTACTCTTTTTAACTATTATTATGAATGCTTTATGATTGTTATATATGAAGTTTTCATAACCATTTATCAAAGTAGGTAATTCATTCATCATTTTTAAAATAAAGCAAAAAGTAAACACACATAGTTTACCCCTCTCATATGCCATCTAAAGACTAATGATTTTATCTCTTTTTTCATCAAATTGATTTTGATGATTCAAAGTTTGTCATGACTATACATAACTAGAAGTGTATTTCCATATTTGATCAAAATCATATTACTTAAATGGACTTACAAAATTTAAAACTTCTTTACCTAAACAAGACCTACAACAAAGAACTTTATATAATTTCTTTTATAATTCTTCTTAATAAAATGATCAATTACCATAGAACATATTTTATATACGAGCTTGTATATTATATTATTTTTAGTAAATTTTAGTAGATTACAATTTACAACATATTAATTATCTCTTTAAACTTATAATATGACTCAAATTTTACCCCCTATATCATTAAAATTTATAAAAGAAGGTTGATCTTCACAAGATAAAACACAAACAAAGCATATTTCGTTTATATTTTACAAATGTAAATATCGTAAGAGGTCATATTAATCAGTGTAAGGCATGTATAATATGTCTTAAAATAGAATGACTATATTAGTTGAAACAAATAACCCTTTCAATGTCCAAATTTCAACCTAAGATAATTTCCAATCTACAAAAAGGAACAACATAAGAGGAAGTATATATGACTTAGCCGAAAGAGTTTGTTTTAATAAAGAAAATCATTTTAAAAAGTTTATAGATGGACTAAAACAAGCATAAAATTTTACAATGTTATAAACACTTGTGGTTTCAAGAAAAATATTATTGGTCATTGCATATACCTTAACATTAGTAGGAGCAAATGTTTATTTCGGTCCTATATGTAAATGATATACTATTTGCAAACTAGAATTTGAGTTTGTTATGTAGTACTAAGGATTTTCTCTCTCAAAACTTTGAAATGAAAGCTATGAATGAAGCCTCTTATATCATTGGCAAATAAATTCGTAAAGACAAATTTAACAGAACATTAGGATTATCTTAGAATACTTACACTAAAAAAGTTTTGATGAAGTTTAAGGTGATCACATTTTCATTATTAATATCACCCATTGTCAAAGGAGAAAGTTTAGCCTAGGTTAGTATCCAAAGAGTATATTAGAAAAAGAAGTAATGAAGGATATACCATATGCATATGCAATTGATAACTTAATGTACGCACATATTTGTACAAGACATAATATTGCATAAGTAGTAAGAATATTAAGAAGATACCAAAGCAACTAGGATTTAAGCATTGAACAAGTGCTAAAAAAGTTCGAATATCAGGAAGATACTAAATCAATCAAGGTTTAAGCATTAAACAAGTGCTAAAAAAGTTCACATACAAGCATTCAATTTTATAGGTGATAGTTTATTTAAATTCATATTTTATTGATACAAAGATAGTAAAAAAAATATACATCTTGATATATTTTTCTACTTATTAGGGGTGCAATCTTATAAAGAAGTGCTAAATAGACTATACTTGTCTCATCCATTATAGAAACAAAGCTTATAGCTTGTCATGATGCTATAGTATAGATGTTATAGTTAAGGAATTTTGACACATATTTAAGGGTTGTTTATAGTTTTAACACGACAATTTAAAATTTACTATGGTAATTCATCTATACTAGTCTTCTTAAAGAATAATAAAAGTGGAAGTCATAAAAAACAATTCAATATAAAGTATTTGGATGTCAGAGATTATGTTTTTAAAAAAAGAAATTCATCATCGAGCATATCAATTATGAGGTCATGATAACTCATCACATGACTAAAAGTTTCATGACATATTCATAAAAGGATCATGTATAGAATATGAGATTTTCTAGTTGATTATATTTAAGTTTGGACTTTTTACTTTGTTACATTAGGGATGATAAAGTTTCTCCATGTACAGATTATTGTTTTATCTTATTTGGTATAGCTTAAATGAAAAAATATGTATGTTTCTTACTCATAGTCAAAGTTAATTTGTTTTTTTTTCTTTGATATTGTAATGCATAAAAGGAATATTCAGACTTTTAAGTTATATGAATTTTCATATTAATAAAATTTTAAATTGAGAATTTTTCAATACCCATATTGGTTGTCTTTGATTATATCATAAATGATTCATGGAGAACGTTGAATGAAAATTTATCCCCTTAAATGTGACCTATAAATATTCAATTAAAACTTAAAATGATTAAGGAATTATTGTTTTGATAATAACTAAATCATTGATTTAACTTAAATTAAATCAAGTTATATCTTTAATAATTGAATATATAACAACAACAACACCTAGTGAGAGCGCTGTTGAATTACGGGGTCTAAAAAGATCTAATAGTGCGCACCTTTACCTGTTCATGGTAAAGATTAACAAAATAAGACAAAGTAATTAACAATCCAATAGATCCATATGCAGTACAAATTAATAATAATAATAATAATAATAATAAATACATATAACTAAACATATAAAAAATATGTAATACAATACATATATGACATGGTAAAGATTAACAATATAAGATAAAATAAGTAAATAAATACATAAACTAGAAAAAAAGAGACAAGTACAGGAATAAATCATATCAGCTATTACAATTAGGCCCTGTTTGGTTGGATGTTAATTAATGGAACGGTTTATAATAGAATGAAATGTAATATAGTGAAAAGTTGTTTGTGAGGGATGAAATGGTTCATAATGCAATATAGTGAAATATTGTTTAGAAGATTGATGAAATGGAATGTAATGTATAGTAAATGATTATTATACCTTTTATATTAAAATGGTTGTTGCAGTAGGTTTATTATTTTATTATTAATTATATAAAAATATTATTATTAATTATTTAATATATTTTATTTTATT
>JANIPN010000217.1:53656312-53670698 GCA_027478595.1 Erythroxylum anguifugum | reverse complement strand
TCGCCGGAGAAGAAGATACGCCAGTCGCCGGAGAAACCAAGGGAGACGAAGGCAGGTGCGGCGAAGGGAGGAAGGAGAGAAGTATGCGCGGGGGAGAAGAAAAAAAAAGAGGGGTAGGTTTTAAGTGACCGACGTTTTTACCGACCCCAGTACCGACCGAATTTTCGGTCGGTACATAACCATCACTTAAGTTTTACGACCGAATGCTGGTCGGTCGCTACTTTTCAACCGTCAGCCAACTTCTCCGACCAAACCATTTTTTCGGTCGGTATTTCCAACGGTTTTCAATAACGTCGGTATTGATCGGTCGCAAATCATGAATTTCCTTGTAGTGTTTGGTGTGGGTGATGACAAAACCAATCAACAATAATCTTAAATTCTCACAAGAAACATAACCATTAATCAATAAAATAGAAATAACTATCAATCATCATGAAATAACCATCAAATTCTCACAAGCAACATAACTAAAACATTAATAACAATATCAAATTCTTGTAAGAAACATAACCATCAATCAACAACAAGGAAACAATATCAATTAGCATGAAATAACCATCATATTCTTCTAAGAAACATGACCATCAATCAATAAAGCATTAATGTTGTTAGTTGAAGACCTATACTTAAAAATTCCCATTAAATGTAATACACATGCAAAGCAAAGCATACTTGCTAATACACATCCGAAGAAATCTACCCATATTAGGAATAAATTAGGCAAGAAGTATAACGAAGAGAACATAAACAAGGAAGAAATGATAACGAAGTATACACACACCAAAATAGAGTGGGTAAGAATAAGAAAACACTAAAATAAGAATAGAAAGTATTGTTACCCAGCTTCAACACACAATAATGTTTAAGATTGAAATATGTTTTATGGTTTAAAGATAGAGAAGATTTTGTAGGCCAATTACTATACAATTTGAGAAAAAACATTGTAGACTAGATTAGGGGTCAATTAGGGTTCAATGAAAATGAAGATCGGAGGAAAAAAGGAAGATTGAGTTTATTTCATGTAATCATAATTGTTGGTTTTAAAAAACTAGATATTTTTTTATTTTAAAAAAATTATAAGTAAAATAGAAATAAAAGATATAGGACACACCATATAGCATATTGATTGATTTGACATGCTATTTATTCTCTTATGACAAGACTATCATGTCTAACTAATGGAAACCTAGTGAAGTGATATTTTAGAATGCTAATTGTTCTATTTTATAAATGTTAAGGGATGAATTGGTACCATATATAATAATAAGAAATTTTAAAAATTTTGTAGAATATTAGAGGACAAATTATACCTTTTATCCAATAGCTAACTATCAACAATCCCTTCATTTGTAATATGATGTATAAATATACATAAAACCTGAGGCCATTTAATCTAATAGAAACTACTATCTCTTGTAACTTAAAAACTCAGTTGTTCAGATTCCTAAACAAAAATATGTTTCATATGCATTTTTTTTGGAACATGAGCACTAAAATTATTGAGTGCCTATGCATCTTTACCAAAAATTACAGAAGGAACCAAAAATACCTTCCTTTCCCATTGTTTATAACAAACAACAAAAGATTGTCAAATAGTCACCTAATCTTAGTAACAAAAGGGTTCCTCCATAACTGGTATCTTAATTACCCAACAGTAGTGTTACAAAAGGCAGTATATGTATGGATCATAAGGAGAGAAACAAATGAACTGTAAAAGAAGTGTCATCAACTATAGTTGACTCAGGAAGCATTAAAATTCTAGGAAATTATAACCATAGAAGTGCTAACCAGGCAAATAACTGAATACACAAAAATAAAGGAGTAAAAGTTTAGAAGGAAAGCTTACAGCAAGAGAAGAGGTAGAAGGTCGACTAAGGTTTAAGTAGAAAATGTAAAAGGGAGAGGATAAGACTGAATTAGGTCCCCGTGATTGGATGTTGCCATTTAAAGTCTGAAATGGAAGATGGAAAAAATCAATAGTATTTATGAAAGTTAATTAGTAATTTTCTCTTTTACAATAAAATCCATGACAATTAATGAGCGGCCCACACTACAAAAATGTTCAGTTACTAAAAAGATTCATTCTGATCACCCACCTTCCTTTCAATCGGACGGTGAATGTGCACAAGTTGTGAAACTTATTCAGCATTCAACCAACGATTTGCAATAAAACGAACATGCTTATCAAGTACTTACAGCAGATTAGCATAGCCCAGTTGATTGGATGGACTCGATAAAATAAAATGATAATGGAAAATCCCTTTAATGGAGGAAGGCTTGGTTTAACTTTCCCTCTTTTTTGGCTCAGACATTTGGTTTTAAACACTATCAAAAAACATACCATAATTTTCCTCAGAGAAATGAAAAGGAAAATCACATTTATTACCTACACTATATATAGACCCACCTGCCATGTGTGAGGACATGCACTTCTCTGTATCATTCCTTCTCTGGATGATCACTGTTAGTGCAAAGATTGAAACTTTACCGTTCTCAGATTACTGAAACTCTGGAAATGCGTATCTGCAATGAAAATGATGAAGTGAATTATAAGGAGAAGTTTGTTTTCAATATTGACAAGGACTTGGTTATTGATGTTAACCAGGTGTTTGTTAGTAAAAAGATCGGTGATGGGCCTATGTCTACTGTCTTCCAAGGAGTGTATGTCCCTAAAGGACTTGTCTTTCGTTGATTGTTGCTTTCTGGGTTTGATCACATTGTGTGCTTGTTCTGGTTTTGTTGAATTCTCGGTCGTTCTTTGTTTGCTTAACTGTGTTCCTGCTGGTCTTTGGAATTTTGGGTTCTGTTGTAATTGTCAATCTTTTTATAGGACCTGTGCTTCTAGCGGTTTCAAATTTTCTTGTGCTGCGGCTTAGGAATTTCTTAGAACACTGTTTTCGTTCTTGTTATAAGGAGGTGATATGCGAGAGCTAGATTCTTGTTTTGTTCTTCATTCATTTTCTTGGAAATTCTTAAACTTTACTTTTGTTTATTTAAGATTTGGAAAGTGGTAAAGAGAAAAAGAAGTGGTCTTTTGGTCTCTGTCATGAGTTGAAATTAGAAAATCACTCGAAAACTAATGTCAACTTGGAGAAGGCAGCCTCGGGCGCTTCCTCAGTTACCTACACTGTATCCAAGCCCCTTTAACAGTTTCCACTTCAGCATACAACCAGTTCATTCCTTCTGCCCGTATTTCACTTTGTGTATCTGTCTCTGATAACAAAACTACTTTTGATATGGACCTTATCATATTTGCATGCCCAGATTGTCAAATGCTAATGCAAAGAGATAGTTTGGGTTGAGATTATGTCATATGTGGAACTATTCATAGTCTTCAGTCTTTTTTGAGTTGCACTAAATCTCCATGAAGAGAATGTTTATGTTGTTGGTTTCTGCAATTATATCAGAAAGTGTGGATAGTTAAATGTGTAGCCATTCATGAGGTTTGATTTAAATTGCTTGGTTACCAAATAGGCTCCTTTTGTCTTTATGCAAATTATAAAGTTTGTAAAAGGTCAGCTATATCGGTGTGTCCTTTAGGCATCTTAAGAATTCTAACATTATAAATTACTGGTTAGTGAACCTTCAGTTTTATTGTAAATTGTGTGCTAAAATACGGATAAACGTTATCAAGAACCTATCCATGTCGGTGTAGATATTAATTAGCAAACTATATATTTCATATCTTTTAATGGTAAATAGATGCTTATAGATAGTAGATGTATCAGCTCTATTAAAGAGGTACTGCTCTGCGTTTGTTAAGTTTTTAAAACTTGTAATTCAATGCTAGTAATCATTTCATTATCTTCACAACAATTTTCAAACAGTACGATGATCAGATCCCTTATCAAGCATGGCAATGACAGGTACATTTCCTTAGTTAAGATGTGCTGCCCCTTAAGGATTGTGATTCCACGTGTTCATTCGTATAGGAGTACAGGTCAGACTGCAGTTGCATATTATGGTTATCTCAAATGGTTGGGATATATGTGTTTAGAGATGGATAATTGAAGTCAGTGTAAGATGGATGAGCATGAGATAAATCTGCTTATATAGTTTCCTTTTAGCAATGATGGGAGCAAAGGATTGTGAATGAGGTGATTCTAGTATTTTCAATTGTTTGCAATGAATTAATTCCATTGCTTGAAAATACAGACATAAAACATACAGATAGAGATGGATGGTGGCAAATGAATTATTCTCTCTCTTGGTTCTTTACTAAAATTACCATCGTGAAGAGTAATAACGGGATGATTGCTGACATCACCACTAGGTGGCAGAGCTCAATGAATGTACGAATTGTGTGACTCAGCTAATATCCCTATAAGAAATCTTGATTAATCAACTATCATGTGGGAAGGTTTTGAAGGACTTTGAATAAGTTGCATATGAGTATTAATGGTCAGGAATGATCTTTTCTTTTCAAGGGATGCTGGGCATGGAGTAGCTCAGAATATCCATGTGTAACTTCAATGGAAGAAATATGGAAGCATTAAGGAGACTTATCTCTAATTGTTCTTGTGAAGCAAAGCCTTGTTTTTTGACATGGAACAGAAATCATAAGATATGCATGAGCCATAAGAAGCTGTCTTCCAAGAAATTGAATTTGAACGAATCTTAAAAGGTAGATTTTAATTATGCAAGGAGATTCATTATATTGTACTTGGACATGAGAAGTGGCCGAATATCATCCCAGACATGAAATAGAAGAAGGGGAAAGCTAAAATGAGCTCGTCAAGGCCAGAAAAGAGGCATGACGATGTAGAAAGTAAAACTTGCTACCATTAGAACAAAATTGACTAAGGAAATCTCTAAGCTCCACCAAATTACTGAAAACCGCTTCATTTCATTTATAATCTGTGCATGTTGATAATGTCTGTGTTTCGTGCTCTTGCAAATATTTGGTTTGCTTTGTCCTACATGATCATTCTGGAATGTGCACTAAGATATTAGTGATTTTTGGATTTTTTTTTTCTAGGTTTGAATCAAAGGCTGTTGCTGTGAAGGTATTAGAGCCAAGGAGGATATCAGCTGTAACTGATAGACGCAAGGAGAGATTCGAAAAGGAGATCAACTTGCATTCGAGTTTGGACCATGAAAATATTGTCAAGGTATTTTGTTAGATGAGCTTCCGAACGCATCAACAATAATGTTCTTAGTTAATTCTCAAAAAAAAAATGTTCTTAGTTGTATGAATGATTATACTTTTGGTGCCACTAGTTTTTCTAATTTTCTGCTTGCTCATACTAAATTTGAAACATTAAAAGGTTTTGGATTTTCTACTGTAAATTAACAGTTTTTGCTCAATAGCAATACTTGTTAAATTCAGCAATATGTGACTAGGATGGAATATTTAGTCTTCTGAGTGTATATTGTTTTTTTGTTTCCATGGTGGCAGATAAAGAAATCGGAACATTAAGTTGGGCCTGACTTTGTATCATACTTTCGGTTTATTGCTAAACAGATTTTTGTAAAACAGAGAAATGAGTGAGTTGGATGCCTTAGGTGAATTAGGTTGTATTGAGTTAACTTTTTGCCTTTTTTGCAGATTGAGACGCAATGGATGCATTTATATGTTCATGAAAAATTATGCTTTATAGAGTCTTTGGTCAATGCATGTATTTCATTTACTTGCTTCAGCAGTGGCCTAATATGCTGATGAAGATCAATTACTCTTGATTAATTTTCTCAGTGCTCCAATGCTTACTTGTCTTTTGCTAAACAGTTTGTTGGTGCCGTTGTACATCCTGCATTGGTCTTTGTTACCGAACTCATGACAGGTGATACATTGACCAAGTACTTATATAGCATCCGCCCACAGCTTTTAGATCTGAAGCTTGCTATAAGTTTTGCCCTGGATGTTGCACGAGCTATGAAGTATCTCCATGGAAATCACATCGTTCATCGAGACTTGAAGCCCAGTAATTCATTTGCTTTTCATCTTTATAGTTTTCGATTAATCTATATACTATCTCTCTCTCAAGTGATTTTCGGGTTGACGTGAACAACACTTGCCCTAATTTATGATACCTACTTTGTGTCTTTCACATACATGAAAATGATCTATCTGTTTACCAAAAGGAGCAAGATAAATTAAGCTCACTTCTTGGCGAACTAAAATACTTTGGAAAGCTCAATTATATGAAAATGACCTTTTGTCAATATTTCCTGATAATGTTTGGCGGAAGCCAGTCCTTCCAGAATTCAAGTTGAATCCTGGTGTATTCAACCCTATTCGGGAATTCCTGAACCCAACCTATAACAATTTCTGGAATGGCTCAAAACTTGTTTGCTGTCAGATGATCACTGGAATGCCTTTTGTGAATATTGTAGACAATCTACTTCTTACAGAAGACAAAAGGAGGATTAAGTTGGCCGACTTTGGCATGGCAATAGAAGAATCAAGCAATGAAATGAATAGTACAGCTGGTACTTACAGGTGGATGGCGCCAGAGGTAACTGCTTTCATAATTTTGAATTACATGCCACTGGTGCCTGATTACACTTAAGTTCCCTGATTACTTAAATTCAGGTAATCAGAACAGAGGACCATATAGTTGGAGAGAAGAAACGTTATGACCGCAAGGTGGACGTATATAGCTTTGCAATTGTTTTCTGGGAACTGCTAACAAACGAATTACCTTTTAACGGAAGGCATGGCTTTCAAGTAGCATATGCCAACGTAGCTCATGTATGTCCTATAAGTCCTCTTGGAGCAAAGTTTTACAGCAATGTTACCTACTTTGTCATAAAACCTCATAACTTAAGTTGATTTCCAGACTGAGGCAGATGTTTTATGACTACTCCGTATGTGCAGAATTTAAGGCCTAGCCTGGAAAATATTCCCAATGAGCTGGCTCCTTTCCTGGAGGCTTGCTGGGCAGCGAATCCCAAAGACCGACCAGAATTTGTAGCAATAACACACTTCCTTGGAGGTTTTCTTGAAAAACTATGTAATGCAGACATGCCACCTCCCAAGTTGATGGAAGTGCCCCCACTGGACACTAGCCGAGCAACAGAGTCTTATAAGAATAAGCGCTCAAAACATTTCTTTGACTCCATCGTCAGATGCTTTATGTGAGAGGGTCGCAATTTAGGTAGGATAGTTCCATATGTGCACAGATGGTTAACATTTTTTTGAGTTTTTCCTTTGTCACACAGCTGCGAAGCTGATAGAACAGTCAACTGAGCGTAGTTACAATAACGCCATAAGAACACCAAGAACAATTGTATACACAGAAAATATAGAAATTCAATTACACAGAATTTTTAGCTTTTTATCTAAAGCAGAAGGAATGACATTCCCCATGAAAGATGAAAGGTTAGTTGAAAAGTACAATAACGGATACAAGGACGTAAATCTTATTCTCCCTGACTCACTCTGAGGTTGTCAGATATTAACCAAACCATAACCAGTTGTCGTTTACATCATCCACTCAGCTTTCTCAATATATCCATAAAAATAAAATCATTCATTATCCAATGAGGTGTCAGTTCAGTTGATGAGTTGACAGTCATAACTCATACGACACCAATAAAAGGGCCACAGCTGCTCCCTCCATTTTAGCAAGTGTCCTGACCCAGTAAAAACCCTAATCTAACTCACCATTGGCACCCAAATCTAATCCAGTAAAACAAAAAGCTCTCAAATTGGCTGTCTCTCCAACGCATCTTTCATCTTATGTTTGTTACCGTTGGCCGTTGACGACGGCGGAGGGTGGTCGAATAGGGTGTCCGTCTCTTGTCTGCCTGTCTGTCTATCTGTAGGGAGTATGGTCGTCTGTTTAGGAGGAGTTGCATGGGCCTTTTTGGGATTTTGCTTTCTCCGTCTTAAATTCTAAGCCGTTGGATTGGATTCTTCGTACATAAATAATAGATTCAAGAGAAATATAAAGAGAAGTACAAGTCCTCTTTGTCTTAGGACTTCCTTTTCTACAAAACCTATCCCACTTGGACTTCCACCTCACCCACTAGCCCCCTCTCGCCACACCCCTTGTGACCAGGTAGCTTTTTCGCTCTGTCTTATTTCTTGATTGTTAAAGCTTCTTTCTTTGTTGGCTACTTCTTGGTATCCGTTAGTTTCATTCTTAACGGAATCAATCTGATAGTTATCTTTATTCATATACATATTTTACTTGTTCTCATACTTTCATTATCTTGTAATTTGCTTCTCTTTTTGAATTATCTTCTGCTCTACGGGTTTGAGATTTTTGTATGGTTTGGAGATTATTCGTGGTTATTCTGCTTCTACATGTCTTCTCTAGTTTAAGGATGTGTCATTCCGCCCATCGATAATTTTGATGTTATTTTCGCACATGGGTGTATAGATACTTAGCTTCAATTATGGAATTATGCATTTTTTACGAACTGGGCTTTGGATAATGTTTCGAGTTGTTGTTAACGTTCGAAGAAGTACGGTGTGTTGTAGCTGTAATGGCCATGTTTAACTCACACTTGGAACGAAGTTCGTCTGTTCTTAGGAAAGGCAGATTATAGACAGCGCAATGTGGGCTGTACAATCATCCCCAGAGAAATTGGAGCTACTGTAGAGGTTGTTATTCTAGATTTATAATGACAATACGAAGTTTCTTGTCTTTTAGTATTTATAACTGCTTTGACGTCATTTACAGTCATCACGTTTGCAGCTTTGACGTTCTCTTGACAAGTAATTGGCCAATCACATACGGCAAAATGATACAAGATAATTTGTACACTAGTGATTTGCAGAATGGGTTTAGGTTTGTGGGATTTGGGAGATTATAATTAACTCCCGAGTTTAGAATTTATCAGTGTAATGCATTGTTAAGCTTGGAAGTCCTAGAATCATGGGAATTCAATTTGAGATGAATCAACGTTCAATTGGTTGTGTTAGATTGCACTCATTGACATACCCCAACACAGAATAGAGCACCTATTTTGTCCACGCCTCTAATCTTTGTTCGAAAATTTTAGAGACTCATATGATGACTTTTCCTGTTTCTCCAGTGATTAGTTATCTTCTTTCAGTTTGCTGCTGAACTTTTGAAAGAGTGATCAATATATTAGTTTTCCCAAGTTCCTGTCTGCAGGTTGGAGCATCTATCTATTCTTTTTAAGGATCTGGTTGTAAGATTGTTGATGTTAGAATGGAAATTTGAGACGACATCCAATTTTTATATTGAAAATTTTATTCATAAAGAAGATGACCAAAGAGATCATGACCATATATTGGTACTTTATTGAGCATTATTCGGGTCCGGAGAATGTGTCTTAACATAAGTATGAAGATTTTGTCCTGCTCGACCAATTAGTGCAATTGAGTTTGCCTTTAGGCTTGAGGTCAAAGTTTCAATACACTATTGTGCCCTTAGAGATAATTGTGTCCTTGATGATGGGGAGTGAGACTGATTATATGAGTATGACTTGACAGAATCTAGATACATTTAGCAAACTTAGTGTATCTGTTGAAGAGGTCATGGGTTTGATTTTGGAGAGTATATGCTCTGAACATAATAAACGTTTAAGGTTAAAATGAATGGCTCACATGTCCAATTTGTCCTAAAAAATGCTGTTTGATTCAGAGATCTGTTTTGAATGTGGCTGAATTCATTTTTGGGGTCCTGTTTGCCCTTGGTTCAATGTGAAATGTGTAGTATGTAATGAAGCACTCTCTGAACAGTTCTCTCTGAGTGACAGCTGATTTTTTTTTTTTTTTTTTTTTGCCTATGATACAAGAGGAATACGACTCAACAGAGCTTTTATCTGAATATAAACATGCCATATCTGCTAACAATCTTTATTTTGTTTCAGTTTTGCAGAGTCTTCATAAATATTTATAGGACTACTCAGTATCTAATAGCTGTTGAGAATCAGATTACTAAGCTGATTCTTAATGGGGACAGGGGAAGAGAGTACACCAGCTAAGCCTTCCAAAACAGCAGCCTCAACTCAGGTCCTCTCTCGCTCTCTCACACACAGACACACAGACACACACACACAAACACAAAAAGACACATAGATACTTGTGTGCACACAAAAAGGGATGTACAAATATGCTAGTCCGTCTCTTCATTGTTTACAGGAAATACCAGCGACACTGTCATATCCTGATTGGTCGAACTCTATGCAGGTTTTTCTTTCATTAGATTTATAGATCAATATTCTATCTATGTGGCTTATTGTGAATGTTTACAACTGCTATTTGTTCAGGCATACTATAGTGCTGGTGCCACCCCACCTCCCTTTTTTGCCCCAACTGTTGCCTCTCCGAGTCCACATCCCTACCTTTGGGGAAGCCAGGTACTAATTTCTTTCATTTGAGAACACCCTGGGATGTGTATAGTTGGGTACATTTTACCTTTTGATAAGGACTTTCTCATTTGCCCTTTTATTGGTCAATATTCAGCATCCATTGATCCCACCATATGGAACCCCTGTTCCATACCCAGCTTTGTATCCTGCGGGAGTATATGCTCAGACTAATATGGCCATGGTAAATAAAATATGAGGTTTTCTCTCTTATTGTCTTCTGACATAGATTCATTTTTACTTTGAGTTTTTAAGGGTTATTTGCCCACTTATATTTGCGCTGTTAGATTTCTTTTGTTCATTGATTGCCCACTCTCCTCTATAGACTCCAAATTCAGCTCAGGCTGGTGCAGAGTTGGTAGGAAAGGGACTAAATGGAAAAGACCGTACTTCAACCAAAAAACCGAGAGCAAGTTCAGGAGGCAAGGCAGGGGAGAGTGCCAAGGTAGCTTCTGGTTCAGGAAATGATGGTGCTTCTCAAAGGTCTGTTGATCCAGGTTTATGGTTAAATTTTCTTTATCTAAAATAATGTAGCCAATCTTGTCTTTGATATTATTACATCTCTAGATCGTTGTCATGCACTATTTTCTGATTATAATTATACATGCTAACAGTGCTGATAGCGGAAGTGATGGCTCATCAGATGGAAGTGATGATAATACTAACGAACAGGTATGCATTACTGTGTCAAGCATTATGTTCTTTTCAGTTCTCTTATTGAATCTTGACCTACTTGTTTTAGGAATTTGCTGCAAACAAGAAGGGAAGCTTTGACCAGATGCTCGCGGATGGTATGTTCTCAATCCAGTTGGTCATGTTTTTATACGAGGAAAATAGTCCTGCACTGACACACTACTTTTGCAGCCAATGCACAAAATATCGCTGCTGGGGCAAATATTCAAGGTTCAGCGCCTGGTAAGGCTATTGTGTCTGTGCCAGCAACTAATCTAAATATTGGGATGGACTTATGGGACTCAGCTGCAACTGCTGCTTCTGGGGGGGCAAAAATGAGATCGACTGCAGTTGTCCCCACCGGGATGCCTGAACAGTGGGTACGATTCTTGGATTTCTCCAAAGTGTGCTTTTAGTATATTAAAACAAAGAACTACTTCTATATCATGAGCAAAAATGTCATGCTAAGTTTGACTTCATCAGTTTACACTTTCAACTGCACGTTTGGTATTCTGCTTTTGTTCTTTTGCCATCACCTCATTCTCTGGGAAGGCTATTGATTTTTGATATGTTTAACTGCAATGCTCCCGTAATTTTTTGTACATGGAAATCTGCATGCCTACTACAGCAACCATTAGGCTCTACAATTATGTTTCGTTCTGCTGAATTGTATGCAATCACTGCTTCTGCTAGGATGAACGAGAACTGAAAAGGCAGAAGAGAAAGCAATCTAACAGGGAGTCAGCCAGACGGTCGAGACTGCGCAAACAGGTATTTTTAGCAGTTTCCCTTTTTAATCACTAAATATGTCCTTGATCTACTGCTGATTTTAGAACTAGGATCAGCTGCTTTGTGGTTTATTTTTATTTTTTCTTTTAATGGAGTGGAAGGGTGAGTGATGATAACATTTGTTTTTCTCTAATTTAGGTGGATTTTTTTTCCAAACATGATTTCTATTCAATAATTCATAAGTGCAAACAGTTCTAGAAAAAATTCCATGGGGCTTTGACAGATTTAAGATGCACAGATATGATCTGTGGTATGATCCTATGGCTCTTCAAGTTAGGGTTAGTGGCTGCTCAAGATATTTTCAGAGTTTCATAGTCAATAGTGGCTAATGTGTTGCTATATGCCTCATCTAATTATTGGTTTGCTTTTGAAGTTTGAGTATGTTGTCCCGCCAATCTTTTTTATTAGACGCATGAATCAATGGGTTTAATTGATTTGTCCTTGCCAGGCTGAGTGTGAAGACCTACAAACCAGGGTGGACAATTTGTCCAATGACAACAGCAATCTCAGAGATGAACTACAAAGGCTATCTGATGAATGCGAAAAACTTGGATCGGAAAATGATTCGATTAAGGTTTGCTCGTGTCCTGGATCCTTTATTATTGATGCTTAATAACAGCAAAGTGATCTGAAGCTTTTGCTTTAATACATTATCTAGGAGACACAGAAACTAACTATCAAGTTCCATTTTGTTCTTATAAAACAGGAAGAATTGACTCGATTATACGGAGCAGATGCCGTAGCTGACCTTGAACAGAATAATTCTTCTTCGGCTCTTCAATCCCACGGTGGTGAAGGGAACAGTTGAAACGGAATAACGACCTGGAAAAATACGTCTTGGACTCTCGGTAAATGGTGTCCCAACTTTGATTGACCAGCAGCCATATTAACACCTTAGTTGTAACTGAAATTTATGGAATTAAGTAGCTAATCAGGAGCTTATTCGAGTTTTTGTATTATTTGGTTTTGAGAGAGAAGCATAGCTTTTATATTTTTGTTCTTTGAGGTGCAACTTGTTATTTGGAGGTTTGAACATGAATTGGAATGAAGCAACTGACTGATTTTTTCTTTTACGAAGTTAGTTGGCAAATCCCATAAAAGAGCTCCTGTGATATACTTGAATATTCATCTTAACCCTTATGTTTTTAATTCGTTCACCTTAACTCCTGTGTTTTTTATTCTCATTCAAGATACCCTAATTGGGTATTTTCGGACAAATTTGTCCTTGGAATCATTCAAGATACCCCAATTGGGTATTTTCGGACAAATTTATCCTTGAAATCAAGAGATTAAAAAAAATATATTTCAATAATCTAAGGGCAAATTTGTCTGAAAATACCTAATTGAGGTATCTTAAATAAGAATAAAAAACACAGGAATTAAGGTGAACGAATTAAAAACATAAGGGCTAAGATAAATAATCAAGTATATCACAAGACTGTTTTATGTAATTTGCCAAGTTAGTGGGTTACATTCATAAAATCACTCTTCGAGCGAAAAACTAGCGAGTTACTTTTGTATTAGTTGGATATGCGCGCGTCTGCCTTAGCCTGACACAAAGTTGCAAAGGAAAAAGCATCAATCGTCATCGTCATCTGATATTGTTGGCGAGCTGTCCTCTATTTGAGGCTGTCCTGGGCAGTTTGATTTGGGCTTTGGCATTCTACCACCTGGTCCAGACAAGAATTGCAAAGGGGAAATAGGAAAGGTCAGCAGGAGAATTCGGTTGCTGATTATCACTACATAAACAAACAAATGGATACAATAATAAACCTCATCACCTGACCCCATGATCCTCAAGAGTATGGTCTTGGCATACACGATTTCTGCTTGGTGCCTACTGTAAAATCTAACCTGTAAATTTCCTAAATGTAAGCAATGGGATATAGAAAGTTACCGAAAATTGACCTAATGCACTAACGCTAGAACAAAAGGTAATTCTCTAGCTTCACAGTTAGGCGTGATTCATTAGCTATCCAGATAATAATTTGCTACAAATGACAATACTGAGGATATACCATTTCGCCATATGCAAATCCAACAAGTAGATCGAATCTACCATGATGCCTCAAGAGAAATGGACGCAGGTGGTTCTTGTATAATTGCTTTGCACCCTGATGAAGAAGTATTGAATTAAACAAACAAATGAGTCGAAGTGGAAAAATGGGATAATGGAGACAAACCATAATTATCCTACATCATGACACAGACTTAGAACTCTAGGACAGGAGATAATTCGAAAGGCAGAATTTCTGCTAGCAACATAGGTGGCCAAATTCACCAGAAACTTCTATCAGACGGTGACTTCTCCAACTCCACTATAAATATTGAAGAACATGCAATCAACACAGGCATAAGAAACAAGCACTAGGATGCTTTTTGGTAAGTGTGTAAATTATCTAGCTGTACAATGGAAACTTTTAATTTTCATAGACCATCATATCTTTGATGAGTTAGAATATAATGAAACTAAAAACTAGAAAAATAAAATCAAAAAGGACAGAGAACAAGAATGATCAATCAGTGAAAATAGCTCAACATTACCAATGCCTAAATGTATGAGGAAACTTTACCTCAACAGTTGGAAGTTGAAGCCAGACAAGAAATGCACACTTTACATGATAATACATGGGAAACC
>JANIPN010000217.1:53628095-53648450 GCA_027478595.1 Erythroxylum anguifugum | reverse complement strand
CAACATGGACGAACAGGTAAGGTCGGGAACTTCCACAGCTTCATTATTAAACCGGGTGATGAAATCCCGCAGACTTTTATCCCTTCCCTGAGTCAACTGCATCACCTCCAAAGCAGTCTTCTGCGGTCGTTTACTTGTTGCGAATTGGTTGAGGAACAAGCGCTTAAAGTCCTTGAAGCAAGTTATGCAGCCCGGTGGTAAGCTATTGAACCATCGCCGAGCTCCTTCTTGAAAGGCAGTACAAAATGCCTTACATTGAATGACATCTGGGACACAGTGCAGGTTCATCATCGACTGGAAGTGCTGTAGGTAATCCAGGGGGTCGGTCTTTCCAGTATACTTTTCAGGCGTCGGTATTTTGGTACCGACCGGTGGGAGACTGTCCAGGATCTCTAGAATGAGGGGAGAACTGTATTGTACAGGCGTCCGGCCCTCGTAAGGATTCCGAATTAGATTGATCCTATCGTCCGCGACTTTTCCTAGGGTTTCGAAGGGATGACGATCGGCCATCGCGCGCTGCTGCTGAGCGGAAGTTTGCTGCTGTCCCAAGCGGGACTGAAGAATCTAATGGATCACTAGCTCGGCCGCTTCCTCTATCTGCCGTTGGGTGAGAGGGGTTTGCTGCGCTGCAGGAGGGTTAGCATCCGGGGGATGCTGAGAGTGGAGATGAGAATTGGCCGCAACGTTATCTTCCAGGGCCACGCTCTGCTCTTCTTGGTCTGAGTTTTGAGGTTGCGGGCGATCGTTTGAGTGTGAAGATTGTGTGCGAGAGCCAGGAGGTGCCGAAGGAGGAGCATCAGGCAACGGCAGAGGCAAAATCATCCGCTGCAATGCAAGTGCCGCGACGGCGGTAATATCAGGGTTGGCCGCTGCCGCCTGACTGATCTGTGTGGTTCTGGACGTGGTGCCCTGACGTCGGGCCCCACGGTGGGCGCCAAATGGTTCAGCCGGATTCTGCTGGACCGGAATATCATTGTCTTGATCCATGACCTGTACGATGCTGGCTGCGAGAAACCTGCAAAACAGATGAAGGCACGATGGGGGTTGGTTTCCGGAAGGCCCCTCCGACGCTCAAGTCAGTACTTTTTGAGGTTTAGGTGGCTGGGAATATCAAATAACAGCTAGGGTTACAGTCTCATACCTCAATCCGATGAGAATAGTACCTTATATATGTTATGGATGCTAGGTTTACGTAGATCATTGTGTTTGCATGGGAGTCTAGCAATTGGTGGGCCGAACGGGCCATAAATAAGTGTGAATGAATCTGGGCCTAGCACAGCCGACCCAACCACACTTGATTCATGTTCTTAAAAAATTGGAGACCCTTGAGATGCAAAATAGATCTGGCCCAAAGTTTAGAGCAGAAGTGTAATCTGGGCTACATTGAAGCCTCAAGATCTCTTGCATTGATTGATATGATTTATGTACCAACAATAAGAATGTTAAAACGATCGAATCAAATGTATTATGTATTGCAATTTGTCGCACTGTCGGCATATTACGACGCAAACAGTTGGGTATTACAACACGGATAAGGACCTAAACCTCCTTCGTCACAAGACTACAAAATGTTTGATTGATGTCTCTGTACTTACTTTGTTTTTTTCATGAGGGAGCCCACGCGCAAAAAGCCCAGAACGTGCATAGCTTTCCAAGGCCCTAGGACGAGACCATCCTTGACAGATACAATACAAAATGTATCGTTTTCGCAAAAGCATAACGAAAAACCTTAACCACCCTTCGAAGTTCGAAAACCATACAGCAACTTATACTCACCCAAGCCAGGACGTCATGCTTTGCTTTGCCTGCGACATCTGGAATTTTTCGTACGTACATTCATTTTAAGCCAAGTAGTTTCAATATGGGCACGATGAAGATGGCACAACAAACAATAAAGAACTGAGAGCTTTCTCATACCATATTTATCCTACAATTATTCCAAGAAAACGACAATAAAGAGGATAGCCCTAAAGACCGCTCCAAACGCATTTTCTAATTACAGAAAGTCGTTTTAAAGTTGCAATGATCAAGGATTAAGTGGAAAACAGCCACATATATTGGACAAGACATAATCGGTATATTCCAACCTGGTCCTAATTAATCATATCTAACTCCAAAAAAGACATGTTCAGTCGAACAATCTTGCAATGAATTGAACACTCTTGGCATGCCAGATACTTTCTGACCAAAATCTAGACAAACTCCTTTTTAGAATCGAGAAGTGTATTAATATAATATAATGATCATATTAATCCATTATTAAACCTCATATGCCAATCATGCTAAAAATTCAAATCAAGGTCGTGGGGGAGACGCACCATGTCACTATGTCAAGAATCCCACGTTGGACAAATATAAGAGCATTCAATAATTTATAATAGTGTGCAAACCTCCCCCTTTTAGTTAGCTTTTGGGTGTGAGTTAGGCAATTCTAACATGGCATCAGAGCCTGCTTGTCTCGATGGTTTGAGGCAGTACCCGGTTATGTCTCTTTACCCAACATGTCCATCAGATGTCCAGTCCTGCTCTGGATTGAGGGGGGTGTGTCAAAAATCTCACATCCGACAAATATAAGAGCATTCAATAATTTATAACACCATCTTCTTTAGGGCTATTCAAGAAGGTGGTAATCTTTTATTTTCATAGTTTGGTGGATACATTCAGACAAGAAAGTCGTGAAACAGAAGCAGATTTCGAAATGGAGGGATCTGGGAATTGGCACTTAATAAAGCAATGAACATATTTTGTTAGGGTTAGAGAAAATGATTTAATAGAGAATAATGGAAATTAATTGTAATCAGAAACTAGAAACATTAAATTGCAGTACACGACAGAATTGCAATATTGTAATAGCAATGGCGATGGCGACATGCAATTTAAAAGGTTTGTGTCTGCAATTAGAGGGTGCAGTGATGTGTATACGTAATTGGAAGCCATGTTCCTGAAATGGTTAGTTTATGAACAAGAAACGTCTCTTAACTGGAAAGAAGCAGAACCACTGGTGTTCATGGACAGAAAGGGTTATAAGTGAAGGAGGCCCCACGACGAATCAAAGATATTATATGCATGCATGGGATTGGGATTGGGACTGGGACTGGAACCTAAGAGTCAGAGGAAATATTTAACCATTTGATAAAGTTGGGAAATAACATTAATAGAAAAGGAGAGATTGTACAG
Source organism: Erythroxylum anguifugum (assembly GCA_027478595.1). Taxonomy (NCBI): domain Eukaryota; kingdom Viridiplantae; phylum Streptophyta; class Magnoliopsida; order Malpighiales; family Erythroxylaceae; genus Erythroxylum; species Erythroxylum anguifugum. The sequence goes on along the minus strand of JANIPN010000217.1, from coordinate 53,645,273 downwards.
CTTTAATTTACGTTCCAAAGGACAAAAGACCCTTTATTTGCTTGTGTGGTTTAATATTCCAATTCCATTCCGTGCGCTGGCTATGGCTAGATCCAGAGAGCATCATAGCTTTTCCTAGATAAAGTCACAAGATGTCCATTGTTACACTGTTGTGCATATATTGTAAGCTGCTTTCATAGGGTCCAACTCCAACAGGGGCAGAGCCACCATGAACCAACACACGTAAGATTTGTCATGGTGGGTAAGATTCCAATTAGCTAGAGATTTTCTTTCTCAATTTGGCTACGCTATGCTTTTGTTTTATTGATTCTTAAGTATTCGTTAATTAGGGATAGTCTAAAGTTTCAACGTTGGAGGAAAATCTTGCATGCATGAAAGTCCCTGACAAAAAGAAATATAAGAACTTGAAATTCAATGCTACCAAACTGAAATTACATGCAAATGCACAAGCCCAATTAATTACATATATAATAAAACTGTATAATTATAAATGATGAAATAAAACCCCCGTCGCTACCCAGCAAAGGAAGATCAGGACGAAGGGAAAAGTAGAATTTACAAGGTGAGCAGCGAGAGAGAGGGAGGGAGGGAGGGAGTTGTGGTCCTAACATTTGTGTACTTCAATTCCTTCATGTGAGCTGCTGTATATAACGTCAAACAACTTAGCCTATGGCCGTTGGAAAATCCAAAGGTACTCAAGTTTCGCATGCAATACAAGTGAAGTGACCCTTTTGTTCTGTATCTAACCTCTATTTCCAACATGCATTGCAGGCATAGCTAGGCTCTCTGAAAAACAGGAATGCAACAGTTCTTTCACGTGAAAGAGCGGTGCTGGACTCTGATAGGTAAACCTTTAGGAAAATCCACAAAAGGGTATGCGAATGCTTGATCGGTATCAGCCAATTCCCAGTAGTAGTTGAGGACTAAATGGTGTATGAAAATTGCCATCTCGAGCTTTGCCAATTCTGATCCGGCGCATAGCCGTGGTCCTCCACCGAATGGCATGTAGTGGTTGCTAGCCGCCGTGGTTGTGTTAGTATAAGTAGAAGATCCACGAGCATTATTATTCTGTGACAACATGAAATAAGAGAAGAAGTTACTGTTAACAGATAAACGTACTAACTTGAAAAGATTTTTATGTCCAAAAGTTGAAATTGGTTAAGCAAACATAATAGTTACGACTAGAATTGCTGCAAAGTTTACTCTCAGATATTTCAATCCCTGAATCTGACCAGTACCAACCTTGGAAGACGAGTTGGGTTTGGCCGAGTGGATTGATTCCATCTCTTTTCCTATCTTGACAAAGTCTAAAGGATCTAAATTTGCAGCTCAATCAATCGGTAACGTTTATGTAAGTTGATAGCCATAGTAAGATACGGGTGACCTATGTCAAAAAACTGTCATCCATATGTGAGTTAATGAGTTTAACGTAAGCGTTGACTATGATGTTGTGACCTAAATCCCTCTATTTTGAATTGATGAAGGTACAACCTAGAGCAAAGATTCTCTCTGACAAAACACAAAAAAGAAGAAGCCTTTAACCTTTCTTTTCTTGTCTGAAAACACTCTCACCCGCCTTTAACCTTCTCTAACCCGGTTGTGGACCAGTTTGGTTATTGACCCACTAGAACAACTAAAGCACCCTTGCACGTGCACCCAAAAACCCCACCTCCACATGGGCTTTAATCATATCAAAACACCCACACGCACCGCAGAGAGAGAGTTGAGTGGGACCAGCTCTCCATCAAGCAAAACATCCTATTTAATGAGCATGACAGTTCATAACCTGATCTGGATGTGAAAACCGTACGTCGTTGCCTGTATATCTTGCTCCGGATGAGACAGAAATCAACGGCTTTGATGGAATGTTTGGAGGATCCACTTGATTTTAGTGTCTCTTAAATCTTATCTCCTTTTTTCTGAATATTAATGTCTACTCTCTACTCCAAATAATTGTGGATTCTAATCCCTTTGCCTTCTTAGAACTTTCCCATTTTGGGGGATGAGAAGTGCCAGCGATTTGAACTCGCAATCGCATTTGCCTACTTCAGATGAGCTTCTGACTCATGTATTCTTCCATATTTCTCCAGCACTTTTTTACTCACCTCACTTTCACTTTTATGTTATTTAATGTCAAAAATTAGACTAGCGCAACAAGAGAATATCCCATCATAATCCTGTAACTCTAACTCTATTCTCCTAAAAGCAAGCAAACATTTCATGCAATCGAAATTTATCTCAATGATTAAGCTCTGGTTGCCTCAGCGTTTTGCTGTATGCCCATACAGGAAAGGACTGCAGCTGCTAGCTACAGCGTAGGGTAGTGGGGCATGAGAAGGAACAAATGGAAATTTTGATTTACTAAAAGGAAAAGAATGACCAATATTTTTGTCTCTAATTTCAAAAAGCTTTTACTTACCTGCCATCTCCATGGATTAAAGTGGTGAGGCTGGTCAAAAAGACTACAGTCCAAGTGCACTGCTGCAATCACCGGAAGCACTTTCCATCCACGTGGAATATCATACCCTTTCCAAGTTACTCTCACAATATCAGTAATCGCACACTAAACATTACTCTTCCAATTTTATTATACTGGGATTATGCTTACCTTTGTACCGAACATCTTTCAGAGCTTTTCTGTGAAGGAACCTGACAACGTTTCCAAGCCTAAGTGTCTCACTGATAACCTTTAATGATAAACAGGAATCTCATTAGTTTTGCTTACAGATTACAATTCCAAGCTTTTGATTTGAGATAGGGATATTAAGGGGTTTTACGCATTGAGTGAACTCCATTTTCTTGTAATCTTCCCAGTTCAACTCTGTTTCTCCTGATTGCTTCTTTGCTCTGGCTATTTCACTATGTTCTTCCTACCAAGGCAAAATGGATAAAAAATGTTTCTTGCAAGTTGAATGGACAACAGGGGTACTGATAGAAACTAACAGAATAACATTCTAACGTAAGATGCTAGCTCACTTACCTGTAACTGTTTAATAGCACCGGGACAACCTTGTAAGAAGTAAATTGCCAGAGCTATAGCCACTGAGGAAGTTTCATGTCCAGCAAAGAGCAAGCTTAGTATCAAGTCAAGAATTTGCTCTGTTGAAAGATTGGAATGTTTCAAAACCCATCCCAGAAGATCATCTTCGTCCATGTTTTCTATTCCTTCCTTCGTTCCTTCAATTCTCTTATCCATTTTTCTCTCTATGAATTTCAAGATTGTTGACCGAGACTGCCAAATAAGAACATGCAAGAACAGAATTAGTTAAACTCGAACCTAAAAGCTAGAGTTCTTGCATCTACTTTTTCATCCTCTTAGCTCACCTGCAAGGCTTTCCTGTATGCAGTTCCAGGCAAATTTAGAGGTGCAGATACTACTCCTTTCATAAAAGTGACATACTCTTTCTTCAGCTGCTCAGTCTCAGGTTTCCCAGGATCCAAACTCATGATGTGTTTTGCCATCAGATTGAAGGTGAACTGCAATTTTATTTTTCTTATAACCTATGCATTTGCTATACAGCTAACATTGAATCATCAAATTTATAATGCAAGTGTCAAAATTTACCTTTTTTGCTTCATCTTGAGCTGAAAATGTGGAATTTTCTTTCCAGGAGTTCAGAACCAGGAGAGTTTGCTTCTCCATCTCTCTCAGTAAATGCGTTCTAAGCCTGGCATGGCTCAGAAAATTCAGAGATATACTCCTCATATCTCTATGCATGTCTCCTACTAGAACTAACATAGACCACTTCCCAAGAATTCCACCTATACTTCTAGGGTAGCTGCATTCAAACAGCCTCCCTTCGTTCTGCAGTATATATCTATTCAACCCAGCATCTGCAGAGACAATTGTAGGCTCCCCAAACAAATTGGACTTGTAAATCTTTCCATACCTGCACATCAAATGAAGTTTTATATGCTATGATAAAGAAAAGGCCATTCCTTTTTGTTCCCTATGTAGTTTAGTTTTACCTCGATATGTGTCGTTCCATGAATTCTCCAACGGAAGTAGCCGAGTAAGGCCTCAAGTAGCCAATCGTTTCTCCAAGAAATGGCCAGCCCATGCTTCCTGGTGGGAGATTAAACTTGGGTTGTCTTCTTTGAACAAGAATAAGGATGAGAAGTAGAGACATGAGTGATGGAAGAAGGAAGAGAACAAGCTGTGAGTCAGACATGGAAGTTGCCTGACTCTCTCTCCTTCTCTAAGCAAGGTGAAATCAGACAGTATCCAGTTTCGTGACTGTCTCTCCTCCTACGCCTTGTGTTGAAAAGAAAATATTTGTAGTTTTAAAGTGACTTGCGCAGGCGAGATGTTGACGAAGACAGACTTAACGAGGTCTTTTGAAACCCAATAGGCTGCTTTTATAACTTCTTCCCTGTCTTCTTTACAATAAACAGCGGAAAGTGTGGCGACAATATTACAACTTCTCTTCCTTTATCTCCAGTTTATTACTCAAAACTCATTGATTAATAATACATGACCAAGCCTTTTGCAATTGTGGAGAAGAAGGCTGTGACTCTTGAGCTACATGTCTAGCTAAAATCTCGTTGGTTGGCTCCAGTAATTTAACATTTTTTGAATTGAATAGCGTCTGGTACCAAAACTTGACACAAGTTATACCCTATGAAGCAAAACCTCCAAATTACTTTTCTTTCTTTCTTCCTTCTTATAGTCCTCCTTCAATTCGCAACAAGATATTCTGTCCAATTTTATGGTATTTTATTGTGTTCAATAAATCTTAGTCATTTATTTATGCGGATCTCGCGTGAGCTCCATATAAATAAACATAGCGCCCGCATAAATGAATGGCTGAGATTCACTGGATACAATAAGACAGATCCCCTGTCCAGTTTTTATGATGTTTTATTGTACCCAATAAATCTCAGTCAATTAGGTGTATCCAACAAACAAAAGGGCTTCTTTTATACACTGGGTTCTAGTAACCAAACTCATTGTTTGATACCTTTATAATTATACCAGAACTGGTTCACCTTGCTTGATGAGATTTATTAAAAGTTAGGTGTTGTTTGGTGTGAAAATATCCGAGTTGAGATTTCACGACGTTTTTTATATTTTGAGGTCGGAAGCATAATCTCATACTATTGAGTGAGATCCAAAAATTTTTATTAAAAAATAACCAGAAAATTTTAAATTTCCACTAAAATCAAACATGGTTTTTGTTCATCTTTTTCTATACTGTTACCATTTCCTTCACGTAATTATGTTTTTAATTTAATAAACTTAAATTAACGACCAATTCCTCCATTAATTATCACCTTTATTTTTTGTTATTTTACATTCTCCGTATTTTGGTGCATTTTCTCATAAATATATTCACATACAGAAAGAATGAATGAAAATATTATTTATTATAGTTATATTCTAATTCTAATTTTGCTCTTAATTGTTAAACTAAGTATAAAGGAATATATATAAATATTATAACTAAACTCAATTTTAATAAATTATTAATTATTTTAACACTATCTACTGTTTTTTCTCTCATCACACTTGAACCTATGTTATAATGAATCCTATCAATTATGTATATATTACTAACTTATAGCGAATGAATTTATATATTGTTGTATCTTTAAATAAAAGAGATATACCTATTTATATATAAAATTATTAGATTATTTAGGAAGAAAATTAGATTTTGTCCAAAAAAAAGGAAGAAAATTAGATAATGAAGAAATTAATTAGTGCCTTAATATAAGATACTATTTGACTAGAGATTACTTACATTGATCACAATATATATTATCATCCCCCTATTAGATTTCAAATAGTAGAGAGTTAGATAATTTGAGAATGGAAACAAGATTGTGAAATCCAGGAACAAAGTGAGTCTTAGTAAATATATCAGCAATCTAATCATAGAAGAGATATAAATAAGAATTATGATGAACATGATGATTCACAAAGTGACAATCAATCACAAAGTGTTTTGCTTGTTCCTAAAAGATATCAGATAATTTGTACAACACTTGAATTATCACAATAAATAGGAGTAGCATATGGAGATGGAATACCCCTACTCTGAAGTGACAAACAAAGTCATATAAGTTTAGTAGTATTAGTAAGAGCACGATATTCAGCTTCAGTATTAAATTAAGCGACAACAATTTACTTCTTATTATGCTAAGAGATAATTAAGTGAATTATTAAGTAAGAAGTAGTAACCAATAAACCAACAGTCTGTGGGATCACTAGTTTAGTAAGCATATGAATAACCTCACAACTAAAGAGAAGATGAGCTAGAGTAATGAAGACCATGAAGCATATTACCTTTGAATTGACGAAGAATACAAAGAATAGTTGCATAATGAGTGGTGCAAAGAGCAGTAATAAATTGACTAACAATATGAACAACGTAAGTAATGTCATGAAAAATAATAGTAAGATAAATATGATTGCTAACAAGTTAGTGATACAAAGTAAACTTAGGAAGAGGAGAGCCATTAGAAGTAGAAAAGAGTGCTAGCTTCAATAGGAGTATTGATAATTTTATCATTTCTAAGACTTATATAAGAAATAAGATCAATAGTATACTTGGCCTAAGATAAATAATACCTTGTATAGTTAGAAGTATACCTAAATACTAAGAAATAGCTCAAATTTCCAAGATTTTTCATCTTCAATTGGTGAGTAAAATAGTTTTTAGGATTATGAATACATTATGTATCATCACCAGTAAGTAATGATCATGTTATTAATATATAATAATAACAAAATAATATCTTGTTGTGTTTTTATAAGAAATAATGCATGATCATGAGGATTGGGGTAGAAACCAAACTAACAAATGGTGAAACTGAATTTAGTAAATGATAAGAAGCGTGTTTAAATCTGTATAAAGCCTTTAAAAAAGGTTAGACTTTATTTGGAGGATGATCATAGTTAGTAGGAAAGAAGATTTTGTTGACATCTATTTGAAATAAAGTATAATGCTTAATAACAACAATGGCAATGAGAGTACAAAAAAAGTGATGCAAGCTATAAGAGCAAAAGTTTCCTCGTAATTAATCTCATATTATTCAGTCTTTAGCTACAAGCTTTGTACCATTCTATTGAACCATCAACCTTGATCTTGATTTTATAAACCCATAGATTTGTCCATAGGCAAATCAATCAAATCTCATATATAAGTAGAAGTAAATGCATTGAGTTCTTCTTCTATTGCTTTCTACCATAAAGGATTAGTATTACCTTCATAATAAGTCTAAGCCTCATTTGAACCTATAGGATAACCATAAGGAAATAAAGCAATAGTAGGATCAACAAAGAAAGTAGGAAATAGAGAGACTTTAAAAGTATACATGAAAGAAAACACAAAGTGATATAACGAGAAACATGATTATGTTGAGAAACAGGACCCTAACTTTGATAACCTTTATATTCAATATCATATCTTAAAAAACATTATAGTCGAGTTCGAGGTTTCAATTTGGTATATTCATGTGACTAAAAATGGAGAAAATAAGAAGATCCAAAACTCAAAGACTATGTTAATTAGGATAATAACCATGGCGACATAAGGAAAAATATTAATAAAAAGAGACAGGATACAATTAATTGTATAAATTGTTGTAAGAGCTACTTCACCCCAGAAAGATTCAGGATAAGAAGATGATACAAGGAGCGATCAAACAACGCCCAGAATATGCATATGTTTCTGTTTTACACGACCATTCTATTGAGAAATACCATGACAAGTGTTATACTATAGTTCATTGAGTAGCAAAAAGATGAAAAACTGTAGTATCTCAGTATTCTATAGCATTATCTGTATGAACAAAATTTTGTATCATAAGAACATTAAGTTTTAATCATATTTGTAAATTGAATATAAATTTGAGGCAATAAGGTCAGGAATGTAGTGGTAAAAGACAAATTGAGGGTGGTTGACATTTATGGTTAATTCAAAAAGACAAGGCTTTGGTAGTTCGGACATGTTAAAATGAGAAATCTCAACGCTCCAATAAGAAAATACGAGAATGTTGTACTTAGGGACTGTAAGTGAAAAAGAAAAAGACCCAAGAAGAACTCAGGAGAGGTGATTAGGAATGATATGACTCTGTTAAAGCTTATCGAGGACTTGGTTCTCAATAAAAGCTTATCGAGGACTTGGTTCTCAATAAAAAATTGTCCTCAATAAAAAACTTTGGTGAACTAAAATATAGGTAAAGGATCTTAGTTACAATGCTCCGTCTCTTTTTCATAGGTCTTTTAAACCTTTTCTTTTGATTCTTATATCTTGTATTTAGCCTAAATACCTTTATCTATAATACTTCCCCTTAGTAGTTTTACTTTAGTTTTTTTTCCTCTCTCTTTCAATTACTTGTTTCTTTTGTGTATTTATCTGCCTTCTTTCTTATTTGTTTATTTATTTACTTACTTATTTATTTGTTATTTTTATTCTGTACCTTTTTATCTTTATTTTATTATATATTGTTTATTATATATTATTATTTTATTGCTATTATATTTTATATATATATTATTATTATTATTTATTATTATTATTTCTTTATATTTTTATTTTGATTTGAATTTCTTTATTCTTATTCTTATTTTATTATTATTTTATGGGGTTATTTATTTATATTTTTTAGCTTTTTTTTTCTTTAAACAATTCTCAAAAACCTTATTAACTTTTTTCTTTTCTCCTTTTCCCATAGTTTATTAGAAATAGCCTGTCTATTAGTTAGAGGTAAGATTGTGTACTTCTAGACCTCTTCAAACCCAACTTCTCAGTGATATTTCTACTAGAATGTTAATGTTGTTGTTGTTGAATAGAAATTTGAGGCAACTCAGAATGATTTTTCATAAGATAAATTCATGTATGCCAAGAATATTTGTAAATATTAAATAACAAAATATCGAGAACCACCCGTGGAAATATTAGAAGTAGGACCCAAATATCACAATGAATAAGATAAAATTTGAAAAAGAAATAGTCATTAATATCAAATAGAAAAGCATGATACTTTTTAAGTTGATATAAAACATAGCCAAATAGGTCATTTTTAATATATCCTAAACACCCATTAGAAATCAAAGGTCCTAATTTAGAAGAGAAAATATGACCAAGACAAAAGTACCAAATACTGGAATAGATGATACCACTAATAACATTAGATGATAACAAGAGAGAAACAAGCTCAAATAGATGACCAACCTTGCACTATGTCCCAAGAACCTTACCCATCTATGAATCTTACATGGTACAATCATGACTAAAAATAGTTATATAACACTAAGTTCATATAACTGACCAATAAAAATAAGATCAAGGGATAGTTTGGGCACGTGAAAGGCATCAAATAAGGATAAATGAGATTTAGAAATATTGCCAACATATTGAATGTGTAAAATATAATTCTCTCCAATGTGAACAAGTAGTTTATTAAAGGGAGTTGAAACAAAAATAAATATTTTAAAGTCCAATGTCATATAATTACAAAAGGTGTAAACAAAGAACGAATAAGTCGATTTACTTGGAATAACATACAAGATACAAAAAGTAGTACCAAAATTAGGTTGTATCTATTGAATAATATCTTAAAATTTTAAAATAAAAATGAGGAAAAGTATCCTCAAAAGTATAAGCCTCAATTGTAACAACATCATAAGTACTTAAGGATTGAGACTTACACTACAACAAACAGGACTTTTGGCCATGCTTTCTTTTGCTACGATTTGAAATTCGTAGCTAAAAGTTACTATTTGGCGATGAAATTTCAAAATTGTAGCTTATTGAAGTAGTATCTCTAAAAATAAAAATTTCACAGGTTTGAATTATTAGCTACATTTATAATAGTCCATGTATGATATTTGTAGCTAATAAATTTTAGATTTTCAACTATGAATAAAGTTTCATAACAAAAAGTTTTTTGCTACAAAGTTATCTTCGTAGTTAATAACTTTTGACTACGTATTTTAATTGTGAACTTAGTTTTGTAGAAAAAAATTAAATACAAAAACTCAAATTTGTTCCAGATCCCACAGTTATTAACTATGTTTGAAATTACAAAACAAATTTCATAAGCACATTTTTTTTATTACGAAAGTATTTCCATAGTGAAAAATGATAATTAAAAAACAATGAAAATGACATTGTTTTCTCCACTAAAATGGAGTCATTTTTTCCATACTGATAACCTAAAAACATTGATTTCCTCTAGTTTTTCACATTCTGTCTTTGTGTTCCAGCTGCTCCAACGATGTCTTCATCTTCTCTCTTCATGGTTTTCTATCTTCTATATTCGTGTTCTGGCTACTTACTTCTGTGTTGGTGTTTCTCCTCTTGTGTTTTTATGTCTTCATCTTCTCGTAATGAAATCTAGTTCTTAAATAACTGTCTTTATCTCTGACCACCTACATTTGTAATGTATAATTTGTATCATCTACAACTACCTTCCTGCAATACTGATCAAGAATGTATTAACAACTCCCATTTTGTTTTGGGTTAAATGTAGTTATTCTAGATAAAATAATATTTTTCCTTCTATTCAAATTTGTCCTTGGGGCAAAGTACAAGGAAATTTAAGTATTTACAATACCTACATCCATGTGAAGGAAATTTAAGATGATCTTTGAAAAAATGATGTCATATGTCCCTAGCCAAAATTACAATTTAAAATTCTTTTACATAATGTATGGTGTGATGGTATTATAAAGGATCACATAATTTGGAACTACAATGCATGGTTAGAGTTCTAAAGTTAGAGGTTTTAAGAAGCTTAATGGTGCCCAAGTTTGAAAAACAGGGATGTTAACCACCTTAATCATTTTAGTGTTATAGCAGTATAAATGAGAGCATAATTTTCTAAGCATAGGTTCACAATCTCCACCATTCCAACATAAGGCCCATTCCTTTCTTTCAACCCTTAAAGATGGCAAACAATTGATATGTAAGAGTGACTTTGTGTTGGGTGTTTCATATTGTAAATTCAAATCTCTTTCTGTACTTTTGTTTGCATGCTTTGGTATGCTTTAATTGACAATTAATTATCCAAATCCTTTTTTTATTGCATATTATCTAATCATTGAACCGTTGAGGTTTTTTAACTTTGAACTTAGGATATGAAATATATATTTTCCAAGTACAATTTATGTTTTATCCATTATGTAGCTAACTATCCTTTCAAGTACGATAACTACTTTATCTAGTCCTTCTACATATGCCAATTTAGATAACTAAGATCTTCATTGTAGGGCAGTGAGATGGTGATATCCTTTAGTAGTATAAGCTACTTTCTTTTTCACTTCATATGAATATTAGGACATAAGAAATTGTTAAATACATAGGGAAATAGTAACAAATATGATATGAGATTATATATAGGATAGGACATGCACGTTATTAATTCAGATGCTTGGTTGCTAAGGTTGACAAACACTTTTAAGTCCACTTAAAGACTTCATGTTCATCTTCCAAACTCCCTAAGCTTGCATTTTGAGCTTTACGAGTTTTGGGTTATTTTCTTTTTCTTATTCTTTCTTTTGTTCTTGGCCCGTCCTATTCTCTTCTTGTTCATGTTTTCTTGAAAATGTTACTTTTATTTTTCTTAGCTTACTATTTTCTAAGAATATTGCTTGTTCTCTAAGAAGATTGCTTCAAGCTTAATTATTATTCAGGTGCACATGGTACTGCTTTAGTTTGTTCTACTTCTTTTCAATATTTATATTTATGTAGTTTATTTTCCTTCCCTCTTTTTCTTTCTAATTTTCATGTGTGAAAGTATGAAAGGAAGATTTTCATATTGTAGACTCCAAAATTCTATGTTTGTTGAAAGTTAGCATACCAATTGTAGTCGTAATTATTTTAATGAAACCTCTGTTGTTGAAAACTTGGGTTATCCACTTGTTGGTCCTCAATTTTGACTTCTTTGAAAAGATATTCCAAGCATTAGCAATGAACATTAAAACAACTTTGTAATTTATCAAATAATAGTTATGAGAATGTGTACAAGCAGATTGCCTCGTCATTTTTTTATATGATCTCAATAAGTCAGGCATGTAATTTAAAATGCATGATAGGTGAGATGTTTATAAGAAGGCAAGGGTCAGTAGACCAAAAATGAAAACACCTTACAATCAATGGTCAAAATCGTTTGTAATTGTCCGAAATAAATATGTAAGATCTATGTTTACAAGTTATACCTAAATCAATAAACACTACATTATTTACTGTGCCTTTTTTGTTTCGTAAAACATAATAAGAAGGAACTACATGTACTAGAGAGTGATAATATCACACTTTATAAAGTCACTCTTATAAGGAAAGTAAATGTTGAGTGTCAGAAGAAACAGAAAATAACTATGTAAGTATAAAAGTTTATTCAATATTTTTGTTCATTTATTAATGTAATAATAAGCAGTAATATGTGGATTGGATATTGATTTTATTGTTTTTGTTAATTTAGAATAAGATGCAAGAGTTTTTAAACAAGTCTAAGTTTGAGCGGAATAAGCTCAATGCATACAAGGTTTGTGATAAAATGCCCTTTAGCTATGTGAAAGGCCTTAGCTAGGGTCCTAAGTCAAAAGTTTCAACCTCAACATATAAAACAATCATTGAACACCTTCAAGAGGAAATCAACAAACTTAAACCAACATTACAAGTTGAAGTAATCAGGAGAGAAGAAACTCGAGCTAAATTAGCAAAACATGATATGTTATTAAAAATATTACTTGGCTCGGATTATGATGGAAATGAAGGAAAAAGTGAAGGATATTAATTCTATCTCCTATACTTAATCTATCACTTCATATATCTAAAATAATTTAATTTTAATACTTTTTCTCAAATTACATAATGGATGAAGATGCAACTGATGAGTGATTATGTTGTAAATGGTAAAGCTATATGATGTTTGCTTTAATTAGAACCAAATACTTAGTGTATCAATACTCTCACAATATTTTTAGTTGATTTTTAACCAACCTTTTTGGATAATTGTAGGTTCATGAACTTGGACAACACTAGATAATTGTTCTAGTTATGCTCAAATGTTTTTATAATATGAGCATCTTTGTCATGACATATTCCAATTTGTGAAGTGGTCTCTTTATTTATTGTTTTGTCTATAAGAATAGTTCAAGTTATTATTAATATCTTGTATAGGATTAATAAAGATCATCTTTTAATGTTATATTCTTTTTGTTGGTATAATTTGATGATATTTATATAATTTACTTTATATATACAATGCTTGACATTTTGAATTAATAATATTTCTCTAAAATTTAATTTTATAATAATAACCAAATAATTGACAATAAAAACTGTGATGATACATTATATTTAAAATATATTGTTCAATATCATGGATTAAAAAGTAATAAATAACATATCGCTATATTATAAAAAATGTAGCAAATAATATATCGCTACGTTACAAAAAAACGTAGCTAATACTACATAACTACAAAGAAAAAATACAGAGCCAAAAACTATTAGCTACATTTTATTTTTGTTGTTAATCATTTGGTGCCGATTTTTTTCCACCAATACAAATTGATATTCGATTTTTAGTTACTTTTTTTAGTACTTTAGCTACGAAAAAATTTATAGCTAACACTTTTTATCTACGATTTTTGAAAACATCATTTATAATCTTTAGCTACGAAGAATTGATGACGCTTTATACGACGAAATAGAAATATCACAAATAACTATAGGCGACATTTTTTTAACAATTGGCTAAGCCTTTTTGTAGCCAATTGTTTACTTTGTTGTAGTGTTACTATGAGATTTAATTAGATTACCTTGACCAAAGTTTTTGTACTTTCAAGTTTAGGACAAGCATAAATATACTGCTAAAATCTTTTTCAATATTTACAAAATCTCTTAAAAGAAGTAGAGGCGGTTGAAGTAATAGAAAGAGCTTAATACCAAGTTGACAAGTTTTATGAAATTAAGTTAAAATCTAATGATTTTTACTATCTTATTGAATGAGCCTTTTAGTGAACTTAGTTTATATCTCATTATCTTGTTTGGTGGGTTTGGCAACCTCATTGGCAAAAATTTGTTAAAAAAGTCTTCCTTTAGAAAAATACACCTCTTGAACCCATAAATCATTATTGAACCACAAAAACATTATAGTAATGGGATGAGTTATATAATGAGAATTATTTATAGCAGCCATAAAAACCAAAAAATACAAAATGGCGTACAAAATAAAGTACTAAAACCTAAAAATAATAAATATAGGCAAAATTTGGAAAAACAACGTCAAAAATGAATTTAAAAAGGCCAAAAATATTGGAAACATATTTGAATTACTAGAAAATTGACCAAAAAAAGGACTGAACTAGCCAGTTAAACTTATCTAGATTGGTTCCATTCAATTGGGTCAACTAGAAAACGAATGACTAATGTGGTGCACTGTAATTAGATGAATGACTGACGCAAGGCACTAACGTGGTGTGAGCAAAGTGTCTCTAATGCCTGTAATGCATACATGAGTAAACCAAAAAGGAGCAACTTTTGGTGGCATGTGTATGCGAGTGGAAGCTTTGACGAAGATGTTGGAAAAATGATTCAAAATGTCTTAAATTTATTGAGGATAAATTTAGTTGAATGAGTCTAAATTTAGTTGTTTTTTGTTCCTAGTATATAGGTCATTATCTAGTCCATAGGAAGATATTTTGCTGAGTTTGTTGAGTAAAGTGCCTATAAATAACACTACTTCTATTGAATAAATATATCTCTTGCAATGTCTTATTTCGTCCTCTGTTGTTCATCAGTTTCCCTTTTATATTTGTTTTTGTCCTTTGCTCAAAACTAACATTGTGGTATCAGAGCCTACTTTGGTCCATTGGGCAATTGAAAGCAAGTAAGCTTTAGTTCATTGGGTACGACGTAAATCCTCTTTTGGGTCCTTAGAAGAGACACAAATATAGTTTTAGGAGTTGGGAAACACGTGAGTGAGAGACACAAATATAGCTTTGGGAGTTGAGAAACACGTCATTGATATATGAGATGGCGGCACTTGGGTTTTCTTCTGCTGCTGGATTTTCTTCTACACAACCACTTCTACTAATCTTCAATGGTGAGAAATACGAGTGGTGGAGTATCAAAGTCAAAACACTGCTCAAATCGCAAGATTTATGAGATTTAGTATAATACGAGCATATCGATATATTAGAACCAGACGAAGAAACAGAGAGGAGATTGAAGGAAACTAAGAAGAGGGATGCCAAAGCACTCTTCATTCTCCAACAAGCAATGCATGACATTATTTTTTCAAGAATTGCAGCAGCAACTACATCAAAGGAAGCTTGGTCAATACTGCAAAAGGAGTTTCAAGGTGATGAAAGAGTACTAGTGGTAAAATTACAATCATTAAGACGAGATTTTGAAACCTTGATTATGAAAAATGATGAATTAATAACCGATTTTGAAACCTTCACTACTCTAGGAGTGTTCTGTTGAGCCTCTCAGTTACACCATTCTGCTAAGGTGTTGCTCTAAATGTTTTATGCCTCTTTATGCCTTTCTTACTACAGTAGTCTTCAAATTCCTTATTGCAGTATTCTAGTCCATTATCTATCCTTAGGCATCTCAACT
Organism: Erythroxylum anguifugum; assembly: GCA_027478595.1. Classification (NCBI taxonomy): domain Eukaryota; kingdom Viridiplantae; phylum Streptophyta; class Magnoliopsida; order Malpighiales; family Erythroxylaceae; genus Erythroxylum; species Erythroxylum anguifugum. The sequence goes on along the minus strand of JANIPN010000217.1, from coordinate 53,629,692 downwards.
TCTTTCCAGTATGATTTTCCATTAGTGTATGCCACTTGATAAAGATTTCTAATGCTTCATCTTTCCTTTTCATAGGATAAACCTAACATTTTCTAGACTTATCATCTATAATGGTCATGAAGAATCTATTCCCTCCTGCAGTGGACACTTGAGTTGGCCCCCAGAGATCACTGTGAGCATATTTCATGATCTCTTTAGCCCTCTTTGCTCCCTTTTGGAAACTAGTTCTGTAATGCTTTCCTTACATACATGATTCACAAAATTCCAACTTCTTTATGTCTTTTTTTGGAATCAGTCCCTGTTTTGAAAGATGCAATAGACTCTTGTTCCTTGCATGTTCCAACCTTGAATGCCATTGTTTAGTTGAATCAAGCTCTCCATTTCCAGTAGCTAGGTTCAATTCAGTAGTGCCTATTATATAATATAGCCTACCTCTTTTAACTCCTCTTATGATCACTCTTCCATCCTTTAGGATTTCTCTAAGTCTATCCTTAGATCTTATTCCAAAGCCTTGTTTGTTAAACATACTTTCAAATATGAGATTTCTCCTCACTCCAGGCACAAATATGACATTGGTTAGGTTCTCCTCTTCCTATCAAACAGGTTGATAGAGACATTCCCAATCCCTTCCACCTTTTACTGCCCAGAATTTGTCATCTTTACTTTAGCAGTGACTAGTTCAAATGTTGTGAATCAGTCTCTGTGAGGAGTAACATTCATGTTGCATCTTGAGTCAACTATCCACTCTCTGATGAGATCTTCACTTTCTTCAGCGACAACTAGTATTTCATCATCACTGGAGTCTTCAGGTTTCTCCACATTCCCATCATCTCCACTTTGTACAGCCTTGTCTCTTTTCTTCTTTCTGCAATCTCTAGCAAAATGCCCCTCCTTGTCACAGTAGAAGCACTTCTTGCCTTTAACCTTTTTCTTCTTTTCTTAACCTTCTTTGGTGTGCTTATCCTTGCCATTCCTTTTCTGCCAATTTCCTTTCTTGTTATTCTTTTTTTGTGACTTCTTGTCTTGGTTATTTTCAATGAACATCACCTCCGGTTCCTTCTTTAATGGATTAGTGTCCATTATTTCTTCCATTAGTAAATCCAGCACTCTCTTAACAATGAGAGATTCTCCACTAGCATGCTTAATCACCTTCTTGAAAGCATTGAACTCAGATGGTAAAGCTTTTAGAACAACCACGACTTGATGTCCTTCTGAGATTCTTTCACCTGTAGCTTCTAAATCTTGCACCAGCTTATTTTGTAATTAGCAAGATTATGTAAAAGCGTCATCTTGTTAGGCAGACATCTTTTAGCATATAGTTCATCAAGCTTTAACCGAAGTTTCTGTGCAGTATTACAATTCTGCACTTTCCTTATCACAACCGGTGATAAGTGAAGCATTAACTTGCAATGTGCATGCCTTTGTATCTTGAGTCTCTTAATATGATATGTTTCTACATCATTCTATTCTTCAATTACACCATAACATTCATAAGACTCAAGTAATGCTTGCATATGAAGTTTCCAGATTATAAAGTCTTCTTTACCGGTGAAGACATCCATTTCTTTTCCTACCATTTTAAATGTAGTTTAAAAAA
>JANIPN010000217.1:53615707-53627995 GCA_027478595.1 Erythroxylum anguifugum | reverse complement strand
AAATATGTTTATGCCTATGACTATGCAAACAACCATGTTTATGTTTATGCAGAAGAGATCTCTACAACCATGCCCATGCCAATGCTTACATTGATCACGACATTTTGAATCAACGGGGAGTGTTGGAAAAATGATTCAAAATATCTTAGATTTATTGAGGATAAATAAGTCTTTTCTTTATGTTTGAATGAATCTAAATTTAGTTGTTTTTTGTTCCTAGTCTATAGGTCATTATCTAGTCCATAGGAAGATATTTTGCTGAGTTTGTTGAGTACAATGCCTATAAATAGCACTACTTCTATTGAATAAATATATCTCTTGCAATGTCTTGTTTCGTCCTCTGTTGTTCATCAGTTTCCCTTTTATATTTGTTTTTGTCCTTTGCTCAAAACTAACATACATCAAGAGGATGAATTATTTTGACATTAAAATGCAACTCCTAAGGCAAGGAGGAGTTTGTTGGAAAATCCCTTAGGTTGCAGATTCTTACGAAATAAATGGTCAAATTAATCAAATCTTAGACAAATTTGATTATGATATTTAGTGCTTGATTTTAGAAATAAATTTAGAGATATTATTGTGATCTTTAGCAAATATCTAAGATTTTCTGTTACATTTCAACTCTATATAATGAGCTTGTTGCTATCAATAATAATATGAGGTTATAACGGTGTTCTACGACAAAACCTTTGCTTTCTCTTCTCTTTTATTCACTTATTATGCTTCAGCTCTATAAAAACAACATGGTATCAGAGCCTTTATCTTGAGGGATCTGTGAGATGAGCGAAACCAAGACACAAACCTGATTTACAACCCAGAATTACAACAAGAATTATAACCATCTTCAAGCAATGGAGATTGAATCACAACTATCTCAAGGTGCACTACCAATTTTTGATAGTGAAAACTATCAAGTTTGGGCTGTTCGAATGAAAGGTCATCTTGATGCTATGGATATTTGGGAAGCTGTAGATGAAGACTACAATGTTTTGGACATTGCCAACAAATTCTACAATGACTCAAATCAAGATGCACAAAGAAAAGAAAAAAATCCAAGAGGAGACAAAAACAAGAATTTCAAGATCGACAACAATAACAGAAACAATGATGATTTACATCCACCATGCCGACATTGCAAAATAAAAATTACAAAATGAAGAGGCAAAAGTAGTATATCAAGAGGATGAATTATTTTGACATTAATAACTCTGCAACTCCTAAGGCGAGGACTTTGTTGGAAAATCCCTTAGGTTGCAGATTCTTACAAAATAAATGGTCAAATTAATCAGATTTTAGGCAAATTTGATTATGATATTTAGTGCTTGATTTTAGGAATAAATTTAGAGATATTATTGTTACATTTCAACTCTATATAATGAGTTTGTTGCTATCAATAATAATATGGGGTTATAACGGAGTTCTACGACAAAACCTTTGCTTTCTCTTCTCTTTTATTCACTTATTTTGCTTCAGCTTTATAAAAACAACAGAAGATACCTTCATCGACATTAGAATCGTCTTGATGAGAGGAATCTTTTGATATGCTCAATCAATACAAAGTTGAGCAACAAATCTCTGTTCATGGTCAAAATCAATGAAGCTCAGCGAAGAACAATCAACCAAAAAGAAAAAAAGTATAAGAACCACCCAAAAAGAATCAATTCTTCTAAAAAAATCTATACCAACCTTATGAAAGTTTGCTCTGATACCAAATAAAAACTAATAGAGAATGAATTATTTATATATATGTTTATATCTTACAATAAAAGAGATGTACTTATTTATATACAAAAGTATTAGACTAATTAGCAAAAATTGTATAAGAAATAATATAATTTCTACCCAAATATAAGATGTGAATTATCTAGAAATTATTTATATTAATTATAATATATACTATCACACACACAATCAACAATTTTTTAAAGTATAATTTAGTTGGCATTATTCACAATACTCTTGAAATTTGTTAAAAGCAACGGGGGAACTTTTGAAGATTAAAGGACACTAATCATTAACTCTCATCTTATTTCATCATAAAATATAGTGTGCAGTGTCCTCTTAGGCCAAACATCCTTTCTTTTTTAGGCACTTAAATATATTGTAATAATACAATTATGACCAAAAAAAATTGTTATTAAAATAAACTCGCTTTTCATTAAATTGTAAAATTTGTTTTAATGGCACAATTTAAATCATATTAAATTATATAAATGAACAAAAAGCAACTATAAGCCACGAAAGAATATGGAGTTCTCCTCCTACTTAATAATTTATAGTCCATCCACACCTATCCACCAACGTCACACCGTTATTCCATCTTTTGGCTTTTGTAGTTATTAAAGGGAAAGGACAAATAAAATCTAAAAAATGCATGGAACGGATGTAACTGAAAACAAATTAGCTAAGAAATCTAGAATAGTTGGCAGTTGGGTCCAACCTTAAAGATATAGGAAACGACATTGCCAAACTGGATGCTTCATTTCATCACGGCCTATGTATATCTTGTTCTTGTATTGCGTGAATTGTTTGTGTTTACGAAGTTGAAGAGGTGTCTCTGACGATGACCTTAGCAGATACGGTATATCCTTATACTTACCTATCAAGTTATCGTGTTGTTATGCGTTCGCGATCATTTAGATTAGGCAGGTAAGCAAGCCGACAATCCTTTCCTTGTATGGTGTGGAATACACTACGTAGACTGTGTTTTAGGAGTCCGAAAACTACTTGAACCCCTCAACGGATTCTGGTACGAGTTCATGTTTGTGTTATTTTTATTCCTGTCGGAATGACTTTAATCAACAAAAAACGATATTCATATAATAATCCACAGAAACCCTTGGGATCTGGTGCATATTATCATGCATCCTTATAAATAAAAAAATGAGATAAAGCAAGAATATATGCTGCCTCAGATAATGAGCTGCACTAGCAGTGAAATGTGGACCTCTGATATGTTTTCTTCCTCATAATAATGGAGATTAGCAGATCATAAAAATTCATTTTAAGGTACCGAACAGAATCTTTCTTTGAATTGATTTAAGATTAGGACCATTAGCCAGCACTCGCCACCATTATTGATCAACAAACTTTTCTTGAGCTGTTATAATCATGGAGAAATCCAAGCCTTAGCTCAGGGACCAAACAGATGCTTTCATTTAATTGATTCATGATTAGGACCATTAGCCAGTAATAGCCACCATTCTTGATCAAAATCTTTTCTTGAGTTGTTATAATCATGGAGAAATCTAAGACAAGCTGTTTCAAGACCCCACTAGTTCAGTAATACAGAAGAAATTAAGAACATATTGATGCTGCAAAACCATACTTCATTCTCGAAAACCAGACCTTTAAATGTCATTCTATAGTTTATTCGAAAAGATTGAACATTCCTGAATATTTTTCATTATCCAAGACTAAGCATTATAGTCAATCTTTGAAGGTAACTAACTACATGCTCTTCTATGCCTAAGTTTCTTAGTTGTCTCTCAGTTTCAACTCTTTTGGGTTGTTTTCCTGGAAAACCCTACTTCAGTTAAACTGATAGTCATCGTCTCAGTTAGCTGTTTATATGCGTATTAAAGAGAAAATCTGAAAGTTTTTGACAAAAGAAACTTAATTAGGTTTCCATTTATTGGGAGTCTTGTTTTTCAAAAAGAAAAGGAAAATTGAACCAAAAAAAAAAAGCAGATAAATAAACTCCTGGAAAGAAATATTGCAGCTAGGGCATCTGCTGCTCATGAGTTGCTAGGGTCATGTGTTACGTGTATCCATTCCAAGCCATGTGTGTGCATTATTGGCATTCACGTGAAGACAACATCTACCGACTTTACCTTACATTGCAACTCCTCAGAATTTGGTCGTGTCATCTTGCTAATCTGACTACTAAGTACATGCTTAACTAATTTAGCCTGTTACACTGTCAAGTTAATTAACATAGTTGAGGATCAATTGGCTTATAAGCTTCTCATTCCTGGATTGACACGGCTAATTGCCTAATCAACCTAATGCTGGATGTAATATAATTCTTGGTGCAATTGTACTATTCATCATCGTTGATACATATATTTCTTGATTTAATATAATTTGAAAAATAAAGAAAAAATAGATAGAAAAGACTTTAGATTCGGACACGTGGGTCGATGACAGTGTACTATAGCCATGATCCATCAAGCACTAACAACCAAATTAGCTTAACCAAAATGAACAAGCAAACAAAGAAAAGCGATGCCTAACACTCGTGCGGGTGGCCAGCAATGCCAATCATTGCTACCACAAGCATTGGACTGGGTTCCCTACTCGTGGCATATACTGCACGTGTGGGTTATACGACAAGCTGGTGCTTACTTTTTAATCAAAAAAGCTCAACGACCGCTTCTCTTTATAAAAATATACTAATATTTCGAAAGAAGGGAAATACGAAAAACGAGACATCATAGGCCTTCACAGGTAGGTAGCTGCGCCTGCCAGCTTTACGATCAGAAGCTGTTTATTTCGCAGAAACCTCCAAGCTATAGTCACGCAGAAAGATACTGAGTATCCAACAAAACCTGACATGGGAAGAGGAACAGTAAAAATATTTTTTGAGAAATAAATATTTACGTCCAACTGTAAAAAAAAAAAAGAGAGGACAGAAAAAAGGGTTCAGTATTTTTGTTCCTGAATCTAGTTTTTGTTTTTAATCCAAAGAGAGGATCTGTTCAAAAGTAAAAGGCATGCCATGACAACAGATTTGTGTATGGATGAAAAAAAAAGAAGTCAGGGCAGTGGTCAAACTTCTGAGTTTGGACCGTCACCGAGGCCATCCATTTTGCCGCGTTGACCTCAATCATTCTTTCACTTCTGACGATAAAAAAAAAAAGGGTAAAAGGAAGGACATGAACATCATCACTTGTAAGCTTTCGGTTTGTACAAGTTAGAGATAGTAGAACCCAACTCGATGGATTTGAGTTAAATAATCAAACACTGTTTTTAGGAGACTCAAGAGTTCTGGTTGTATATATATAGTTATACTTGATTCCTTGAAGTGTTCAACTAAGTACTTCAGGAACTTGAAATTTAGTTCGTGGAGTTAACAGTTTTAGACTCTTGTTTATGATTGGAAATGATACGTAATTCCTGATAAAAATTAAAAAAAAAAAACTTCACTAAACCTATCAGTTACATCTCTAGATGGTTTGGTGGAAGCTTGCAACTAAGGAAATTTTGATGGTTGTTTCGTCTCGATGCTTTCCGTAACAATCACACACAGATTGCTTCAATCTTTCTCTTATTATCATTGTGAATGCATTGAACTTTGCTATGGCGTACGTTCTGTACATGATACATTGACAATAACAATTCCTTGCAATAAAAGGAACAGAAAAGGAGTGGGAGCCTACTCAAGGTTTGAACTCAATGATTGCTCACGGGCGGGTTACAGCAGAAAACGTGGGTCGCACGATGCTCAATACTTTTCTTCCCTGGGACCGAATCATCACTCTCTTTGCTCTCGCTCTCGCTCTCGCTCTGTCTATCTATCTTCTCACAATCTTTGACCAGTGCCGGCCTGAACCTTTCTTTCTATAAACATTGTCCTCATTCACTTACTTACTTACTGCCTCATTAGCTTAGTCCTTCTGATGTGGGAAATCAAAATTTTGGATTACAGAACGTCCTCTGCGACATGATTATGCCTCTCCACAATCATACTGCCTTGTCTTTCTCTTGATTTCAATGATAATAAAAGTTGATATCTTGAGAGAGAGAGACCGTGACCCGACATCACTAATATGTATATATTTAATATTTTAGCATCACCTCTCTTTTTTTTTCCATTTGCTTTCAAGTATTTATTGAGACGTTCCCACTGGTAAGGCTGACTACTTACAGAAACATGTCAATTCTTGAAGCGGAGTGGTAGACTACAGTACGATTTCAGTAAAAGAGGAGCTGACTGCTGAGAATCACGTGGTCGCATCCCTTTTTCATCTATTGGTCCAAAACTGCGTCTTCCTATCCCGTACATGATCAAGGCAATTTAAGCCCAGAAAGCTTGATGCGTTTACTAGTCAAAAAGGAGCGAGCACTTTCTTTTTATAAATTTTGTAATAATAAAGTCGCGCCAACTTATTCTATTCTATTCTAACATTTTAAACTTTGATTCTCATAAATTTATAAATTAAACAAAAGCATGTTTAGACAGTAAAACAAATACAACAAAAAAAGATTTAAAACATACTCCCCAATAATAGCCTGAGTCATTTGGATCATTCCATTTCCTTCCATCCGTCCACCCACATCCAAACATACCCTTAGTGCCTCTTTGGTAAAATTTTTAGATGGTAAATAAGTACTTTTCTCATGGTAAAAGTTTTTTTTAAATGAGTGTTTGATTGTAAAATAAAAAGTACTTTTTTTAGTAGATATAACTTTTTTGGCACCTAAAACATAGCTTTTTAAGAAGCTCAAATTTGAAGCTTCTCAAATAATCGCTTTTTCAGTAAATTTTTCAGATCAATTAATAAGTTTATTTTTAGTCTCTTTTACCCTTATGTTTTACACATAAGTCCTACAATACCTACAAACTCATCTTCACGTTTATTTTGAAAAATTATATAATATTATTTGACTTTTTTATATCTTAATATTTATTTTGATATTAGTTTTACTTATATTATAATCTATATAAAAGATTTGATTAGATATATTTTTATTCATATGTCATATGGTTTAAAATTATATAATAATTAATATATTGTACTTTGCTTATTTTTTAATATATTTTAAATAATTTTTATAAGTATAAATAACTTTTATTATAAAATAAAATATAGTTAAAATTAAAAGTACTTTTTATTTTATATTGCTAAATAATTATTGTATGAAGCTCTTTAAAAAAAGCTCTTTTTAAAATGACAATTAAACGATTAACTAACTTTTTAAAAAAACTCTTACAAAAAAAAACTAACAGTGTAATGTGTCCAAATGAAGACTTAGGGGGTGCTTGTTTGAGGGTAATGGGAAAAATTTATGGGTATGGAATGAAAACCTCTGTTTGGTATCAACAGGGGTAACAATTTCATTCCCCTATTTTCAGCAATACTCCATACCTGTGGATTACTAGAGAAATGAGATTTATTGTTGGCTATATTCTATTATCATTCTTTACTATATTCATTCCTATTTTTATTCACGTTCTTTTTTGTGAACCAAGCGTCTCCTTAATTTGCTCCGACTTGACTTAAAATAGAGAAAATAAGGAAAATCATAAAAAGGCCCGGTGGTAAGTGGCCAAAGTTGCTTTATGCGGTGGCAGTATAACCTTGTCAGTCGTTCGTGCGAAATCAATAAGTTGAAAAGCTATTTTGGCAGAAAAATTAAAGGTTTCATGATGGTACTAGGCCAAATGTACCATTAAACAATAAAAATGCCACAATTATTTCGATTCAGTGGCAGAGTAATTATGATTGGCCGAGAATTTCGGCTCTTTTATCCAGGTAATGCCCAATGTCTTTATCAACTAAAAGAAGGGAAGCCTGGTTAAGCTAAGCTACAGAGATTAAATAGAGGAATCGTTTCATATTCTTGGACAGGAAACGTGGGTTGCTGTTTAATTTCTTTCTTTATTCCTCTCTGGGTAGATTTTCAATCAGGGAGATGAGAATAGCCGGACCGAGTGACCCAGGTAGTATAGGGGATGTTCCCTTTGAGATCTGCATCAACTTTTCCTTTCCTCCGGGGATAAGTAGTAAAGCAATTTGATCTCCAATGTCAACATTGCACACATGTCCAATTCTTTATTGCATAAATACAAGGATAATGAGGGTGTGGAGACTTAGTAAGGAACACATACAGAAAAAAGTCAAGAAGGGTATGCTCTGCTCCAGTGACAAAAGTTCCATTTCCATGCGGACATGTTTCATAAAGATACTTTGGTGTGCCACTAACAAGCACTCTTTTTTCTAATTTCATGTGTCATTAGCAACTGGTAATGGTGACGAGCCTCTTATCCAAGTATAGTTATATATCCCTTACCATGTCAAGATACCACAAGGGCTCCAACTCCCAGAAGCTTACCTTACTTATCAAAACCTACCATGAGTGCCTGAAATAAGGAAAAGCATGTACCAGTCAAATTTCGATCGACAAAAGAGACCAAACTAGTGTTGTGAGAGAATCATAAATCAGTATCACACAGACATCACTCGAAGAGACCTTGTATTCCCTTTGAAGGTGAATAGGTCCACCTACTCATTAATTTAGAGCAATCATGCACCCGTGTGATACCCGTTGCCATCAGCTTTTCATCTTCCCTAGCTCATGACAACTGGGTTCTCGAGCAGTGTTTTGAGGAAACAGAACAACATGGTCCCCCAGGGGACCATGACAGGACAGGAGTTTAAATGTCAAAAAGGATCATAAACAAGCAGATGGATAACTCCTCCACTAAAACCTTCTCGTATTCCATTCTCTTATACGCCAATTAGACTTCTTCAGCTGATTTGCAAGTGGGTATCAATACAAATTACAAGAATGTACAATTAAGACAGTTGATAGAAACAAAGCAATATCCAGTTGCTACTGAACTAACGTTACAGTCTCTGCATTATCAAAAAATAAAGCAACAGACATTCGAATTACCACCAAACTTCGTAAGGAAATGACTTCCAAGTTATACTTCCCATAGCTTGATTTCTTATTTGCACATAAAATATGTATGTGTTGCTTATGGATTACTGTCCATGTATAATCAAAACAACACTTCTAAGGATACATGAAACATTCAAAAAAGCAGTACCTCAACATTATACAGGTAAGAACCAATTAGTGTAATTGAAGAAAACAGGAGGTGGCTTAGGTGTGATAGAGAAGAAAATCTAAAATAGAAAAAAGAATTATGGAACGAGTTGACAAGTCGATTCTACATACTAAGTTTGTGACTGGAGATGTCATCCTCAGCTGTTCATAAGAAAATGCATTGGGCTTCGATAGGAGAAGCCTCTTATCTGAACCAACTGATTACAATTGAATAATCATGTTCAAATCATTCCAGAATACAACAGTTTATGAGACAAGTTTCCAAGAAAGGGTTTTTAGATATCATCTTTGTTTTCTGATTGGATAAGAATATTACCTACCAAACATGTATGATGTTCCTGTTCTTTGTTTGGATGATAAAATTATTGACCACCATTGCATACTTTTGCTTTCTTCATTATTATCAATTTTCAGGGAAAGTGAAAAATAAACTAAAGGATTTTGTCATAAACCTCGGTGAATGAGGTATAAAAGAAGGATTAAATTGAAGTTAATGCACAATAGGAGAGACTGAGAAAATAAAAAGGGTGAGGCCAATAAAAGCTGTCATTGTTGGTAGTTGACACGTATGATTGCCATAACCTGTCAATGGAGTGGAACAGCCGAACAGGAGGAAAAACATGTCCAGAAAGGTAAACTCAATCTAATCATGTCCAACATTATATGAAAGTAAACCATAAGGCAACCGTATGATTGATATCCATATTAGGTAGACTTGGGATGGGCTGTCCAATTTTCTAGCCAAGAATTGAAGTAAAATGACATGAGTTTTTGCGTAGGATCACGATTCACAAGAAAATTCTGTCCTTTTTTGTTTGTTTGTTGGAGTTCTTTCCCTTTTACAAGCTTCTAAATAAGATAATTACTGTTGCAACAAATCAATTAACTTCCTAATCAGCTCTTGCAATAAACTCCTGACTGACCTCGTGTATTTTTTCCCCAAGAATACATCTTCTGTATAATTACTCCCTCCTTGACAAAAAGCTTGTTTTCAAGCTCTTGTTATAAATTTAGCCTTATGATTATTATAATCAGATTTCTAAACACTCAATAATCAACCAGAATCATACACAATTCGAATAAACAATGATATATATACAAATAAAAACACTAACCTTGATCCATTGCACAATGAAAACGTAACCAATAAAATTTGATGGATTTGTGTTCTTCCAAGCCAAGATCCAGAACTGAATGGATTCTCCTTATAAATTTGAAAAAATTGACAGAACCTGTTTTCGGAGGAATGTCAAGAATGTATCTGGCTTGGGAACTACAACCCTTTTTATAGTCAGTTTTGACTTACGATCCATTATGGGTCCATTAACCACAATGACTCGCAATGAGCTTCTATACATTAGGCCCATACTATTACTTAATTAATATTTATGTAGGCCCAATTAATTTACCAAATTAGATCACATTTTATTAGGCCTATAACTGAGTTTAGAAATCTATGTATATATATTTACACACGTGGCCCATAAAATTCCAACAATCTCCCACTTGGGCTACGTGTGTTTTTGGATAATGTACATAGAGGAAACCTTAGTGCTCGCAAACTTGCTCTCTCATTCCAAAAATATACCAAAACAATTTGGTCTATCAATTTTACTAGTGTAGGATCAAAGCAGCTTTTGTCATCTAATTTTATGACTAAACTGAACAATTGTTACAATACCAGCATAATCAATGACATAGATCAAGTATGGATTCGCAGTATGGAAATTACATGTGATGTGGTCATAATCATGCCTATTTCCATCTGGTTCTAAATTTGTGACTCGGAAAGTCTTAAAATACTTTATAGCCTTATGCAATACTGCAATAGAAATCAAATTCCATATGTTCAGAATTTTTAGATAAACATGAAATTCATTAGATTTCATAAACCAAAGTCTGTACAGAAAGATAACTTTAGACCTTAGAAACTTAAACCTTAAATCATAAACTTTAGATGTTAAAGAACATACATAGAAGTAAAAGATTTACTCTCACTAAAGTGACATGTCTGACAGACCTACTATACCCATATTGGCCACATGTACATGAAACACTGAAGGTGGCAACCCTTTGGTGAGTGGGTTTGTGATATTGGAGCTTGTACCAATATGTTATATAGACACTTGAAGATTCTGAACCCTTTCTTTCACAACCAAATAATTGATGTCGATATGCTTTGATTTCGACAAACTTCGGCTGTTATTTGAATACAATACAGCAGCTTGATTATCACAATAAATCTTTAGTAGTCTTTTTATATCATCATCCATTTGTAGCCCAATGATAAAGTTTCACAACCATATTCCATGACACAATGCTTCATAGCAAGCTATATATTTTGCCTCCATGGTAGAATACGCTACAAGTTTCTATTTTTCACTTTTCCATGAAACGACTCCTCCACCCATCATGAAAACATAACATGAGGTGGATCTTCTGCTATCTAAGAATCCAACGTGATTAGAGTCGGTGTATCTAACGATTTCCAATCGCTCTGACCTTCTGTATGTGAGCATATAATCCTTTGTTCTTTTAAATACCTCATAACCCGTTTTGCTGCTTTCCAGTGATCCATTCCCGGGTTACTCAAATATCTTCCCAACATCCCCATTATGAACGTTATATTTGGACATATACATACTTGTGCATACATGAGACTCCCTACAACTGAAGCATAAGGGGTTTTATCCATCTCATCTTTTTGTGTGTCCAATTTAGGACATTGGAGCAAACTAAACTTATCACCTTTTGAAATAGAAGTGTCTCCTGGTGCACAATTCTACATGCCATATCGGCTTAGTAGCTTATCAATATAGGCCTTTGGAGATAATCCAAGTATATTGTCCTTACGATCCCTATAGATCTGTATACCCAAGACAAAAGATACATTACCAAAATCTTTCATTTCAAAATTCTTTGATAGAAATTTCTCGGTTTCATGCAAGAGACCCATATCGCTGCTAGCTAGTAGAATATCATCTACATATATCACCGGGATAATAAGTTTGCTCCCATTGAACTTGATATATATGCACTGATCAATAATGTTTTCCTTAAGACCAAACGAGGTTATCACTTGATCAAATTTTCGGTACCATTGACGAGATGCCTGCTTTAAACCATAAATGGACTTCTTAAGTTTGCAAACAAGGTGCTTTGTGTTGGATCCCGTTTTTGAAATCCAACTACTCATACAGATTCCCTCATAATGATACATGATTCGAGTCTCAACCGGAAGATGAAACGAACGAAACTTGAACTCGAATCCGCGATGGATACCTTCGACTAATCCGAAAATCCCGATAATTTTTTTTCATCTTATTCATCTTAAATCCATTTTCATACTAATCTATTCTTATGCTTCTTATTCAAGCTCCGTCAAATTAGCATCCATTAAGAAGGTCATAAGTTGCTGCAAAGCTTTGCTTAAAGAATGACCAAATGAATAGTACTCTTTTGACCATATGAATAGTAAATGACCAATTT
>JANIPN010000217.1:53438443-53450364 GCA_027478595.1 Erythroxylum anguifugum | reverse complement strand
TTTCACTTTTGTTTTTGGTCTCTCACGTTTACTCTCTCTCAAGCACTCATGGTTATGTTAAAGAATGAAGTTAAATGTCTTACTTTATGCTTTTTATACTCATTTAATGGATTCCACATGTCACCTTCCCATTGGTTCTCTTCTAACTCATCCTTCCACCAAAACCATGTAAAATGACCAAATTGCCCTTTAATGAATACCAAAAAGACCAAACTACCCTTTAATGCAATTAATTCACCAACTAACTGAATTAAATCCCAAAAATATTCCACAACTATCTTGTCATCAAATTAACCATGAAATACTCGAAGTAGGGTCAATACTTATTGATTGGATGCTTTAAAATTTTTTGAATGGGTTCAAAATCATTAATACCCGTTACTTTCCCAAAAGGGCAATTTAGTCCTAAACTTTCAAAACTCCCGAAATCCATCCTATCGGACTTATTTTCGATCCGTTTCATTATAATCGGACTTTAACACTTATTTCGGATAATTTTCAATATTTCAGGGTTGAGTCCCCTAAAAATCACTATTAATCTAAAAATACTATTTACTGAACGTAAAAAATTATATTCAACGAAAGGAAAGGTTCGGGCTTTTACAAACACCCTCTCATGGATTTCACTCTATGCACTTAAAGTGTTTAAGGTTCACTAAACTTTCAAATCAAAACATATTAAGATATTTCTATAAGCTTACCCATGAATCATATCTCCACCGCTAACAAATATGAAGTTAATATACAAATCAAAGGGTCTTAATAATGATTGTAATTTTACTTAGATAAAAGTATGGAAAGAAAGTAAATTTTAGGTTTAAAAAATTAAAGAATCCATATATACTTATCCACGTAAGTTTTACCTCAAATTAGTTTGGAATTCACTTGATTCAAATCATATAATTTTAATCACATCATCATTATTTTTTTCTTTTTTAAAAAATATTTTTATAACAAAAATATCAAAGAGTAGTTTTTTTAACCTATAATTCTCCATCATTCTACAAAGAATGAGAAAGCGAAACACTACAATTTAAATTTATTGATTTATTTTTCATGAAATGGTTAAAATCTCATACAAATAAGCTTTATACAATTCTTTCAATTTAGGAGCTTCAAATTATTAAGGACGTCAAAGAAACAACCGTAAAAGTGGCTTATAACAAGGTTAATATGCACACACAAAAAAGTTCAAGGCTCAAATTGATTCTCTAAGGATAAAAATTAAGGTAGGTTTTTGTAGGTTAAAAATAATTATACCTAAGTGCAACCTTTGTATCCTCCTAGTCCTCTCAATCCGGATACATTTTACTAGAAGAACTAGCCTACTCAAAAACTTTCAAGCAAACTCACAAGGGATTTGATGAGAGTGAAGAATCCAGTAGTGGATTGGCACAAGATTATCTGGAGCAAGATTCTACCTAACAAAGTTTCATTCCTCCTTTGGCTCACTATTAAAAATAGAATTAACACTGCTGATTGAATCAAGTACCTTGATGTCATCACATTCTGTCCATTTTGTTCTGCACATGAGGAAGCAAGGGATCACCTATTTTTCAATAGCACTGTGGCCGAAAAAATTTGGGAATATGTTAAATAGAAATGGCTCTGGTTAGTTCCAACAAACATGTTCACTAGTGTCATTCACTAGCTCTCAACACAAAGCTCTCTTCCTATGTCTACCAATCAGGTTTACATAACAACTATTGGAATGTGTGTGCAGATTATATGGAAAGAAAGAAATTCTAGAAGGTTTGAGTCCAAGTTTAAATCAGCTGAATCTCTCACCACTAAAATCATTAATGGTATCAGGAAGCTTATTCTTTTGAGAAATCCAACTCCAAATTGTAGCTCCAACCTCCTTGAATGTTTAACCACTGTGTTTGCAATATAATCAATGACTATTGTTAGGCATAATTACTAAATTTTTTACTTCTTGATTGAAGGGTACTCTCCTTAAATTTCCTTCTAGGATGTAATTCCATTCTATATCAATAATATATTTCTTTTATTTTTCAAAAAAGTTCCCCTATAATCTCCCTAGACCTAAGTCATATGTTGTCCCTAATGCATGCATAAGCTGCTCACATTAAACAAAATTAATCGACATAAAATCAGTGAAAGATCGTAATATTCCCCTTATTTATTTATTTTACACCAGAGGTACTGAGATTATAATTTCAAAAGAGATAATTAAAGAGCACCTCAAGCTGCGATCAGAGGATAGGATATTGAGTTTTCATAGTGGAAGGCCATCATGACATCATGACCTGAGCTAAAGTGATGCACAACATATACTTATGTTAGGTATTACCCATTTAGTTGGATGGGTGCAATTTTTATATAAAAACTTAGCTATACAACCCCAGATAGTGGCTTACATCTTGAATTATAATGTCCAGCATCAATCCAATAGGTTGAACTAACTCCAAACGATAGAAATGTACCTTATGGATCTCCTTTTCAATAGGTTACGTGAAGCTCCACTAGTTTAATTATCATCTTTGATGCATCAACAATGTGGTTTGGCATGGGTAATCAAACAAGAATTATATATTTTTGGTGTTAATAGGTTGCTAGTGAAGTAAGGGATGGACCTCTCTAAACTTAGGATTGTACTATAAACTCTAATTATATCAATAATGATTGGATGATATTATTTGAATACATGTGGGAGAACAAAAGGTGCATTTGGACGATTATGATGAGGACCTTAGGTTACAATACATTAGTTAACATCATCCATCAATATATTGTAACAATAATTTATAGGTATGAATGTCAAATTGGATCCAATGATAGCCTATCTACAACAATTTCCACCATCGTCTCCCCTAGTTTAGGCCTCTCATCACTTCATGCATTCATATAGTTTTTGTTAAAGATTTTTTTTCATTATTTATTTTTTTTTATTTTATTAAATTGAGAATGTTAGAAGTTTTAATACAAGTTGGATTTTATTATTTATAAGTCTCTATAGTTTTATTTTATGTATTGTGTACATTAAGTTGAGTGCTTTAAGACGGGATATTTTCATTTTAACTATTTAAGTTTTAAGTTAGTTTTCTATATCTTTTATTTCCTTTTTTTATGTAGAATATTAAGAGAAATATTATTCTAAATGTGGGGGAGATTTAGAATAATCGAAAGTTTCTTTATGTAGATTATAAAGATTTAGCTTAACTTTCTTTATAGTTATCTGATTGAAGATATTTCATAGTTATTTAGAAAATAATAAGATGGAACAATAATTTTGTAAAAGACTTCAACAGCTAATTCTAACTTGAAAATGTCTAAAGCTAGAGAAGGTGGTGGAGCCAAGCCCAACAGGAACTGGACTTGCTGAGAAAACAGGCACCTATCTTTCGTGAAGGTTTAAGAAACTGAGAAGCAAAATGAGCCGATACTAGAGTTGATCCTAGGATGATGTGACACTCATCTTGAATTTATGAAGAGAGAAAACAATACAAAATTGGCATCGATTACTTGACTCAAGAAGTTCCAGAATGTCACGTCTAAATATGTTCTTTGGTACTTCCCCCGATACTAAGCCTTGAAGTTGGAACAGTACTTTTGGCATATCAGAAGAGAGTGCAAGAAATAATACCTTACAATATATCTATAATACAGTTTAAGGAAAAAAAAAAAAAGCAACAGCTCATAATTTCCACATCATATTTCTTGTTTTGCTTGCAAACAAAATTATAACAGTGGTGAATTTGTTAGCCATGCAATTCTGATTCTTGATACTGCAGTAGTTGTATCTAATAAAGACATTTACAAAATCACCTCTTCCTGAATAATCTGAGACCTCCAAAAGACAGCTGCAAAATGGAAGAGGCTATCGAGAAAGCAACATTTTGCTTACAAAAACTGGACGCAAGCTAGGCATCCTTTCAATCATTCCTCCAAAACGAAAACATGATCTAAGACTATCTCATAAAGAAAAGTAGGCCACCCTCCTACATACCATTGAACGATCAACTGTTCAGTGTAGCAAGCATGCCTCCACCTGTAGTTGGTATCACCACTTCCCATCCAGGTCCTTTGAGGGGCAGTGCACCAAGAGCAACATTATCGTCTTTCTCATCTGAAGAAGCCACTAACATATCACTTCGATCCAAGACCCTATCCAAATCCTCATCACTGATATCCGTCTGTATCAGCTTGTCTTCAGCAGTTTCTTCATCTTGAAGCAAGCTTAGGATATCCTCTTCCTACAAGATTTAACCAGAAAAAGACAAAAAAGAAGTGTTCACAACAATCAATAAGTCACATCCTACTATGGTTAAAACAAACGATGGTAAACATAGCTAAAAAATACCTTCAGGAAATCCTATTTCATAATTGCTATTCAAAATGTCCCTTTAAGTCACTACCATAAAGGTTAAGCAATGATCGGCATCATCATTGCTTTAGCAATTAAAAACTCAACTTCAAATACCAAGTATAAAAGAAAGCATCAAACAGAAAGTTTATAATTATTAGATATAACTAGCTCCTAAGACTACAAAATAAGTGGGTTGCCAAATAACAGATAAATTTAAAGCAAATAGACAAACCTCTATGCCCTTCATGCTATTGGGCATGATGCGTTCTTGATGAAACTGACCTTTTCCAATGACCACATGCTCAAGCTTTAACTTACTATAAGCTCTTTTGAGAATGCGACCCTGTTGGAATACAGTTTATCATTTTGCGAACACCTACAATATCATTCAACAAGTTGGGTTTGTCAGTGAAATACCTCAACGGATTGTGCTGTTGCAAGCCTGTAAACATGAACAGGCTTTGTTTGTCCAATTCTGTGGCACCTATCCATGGCTTGCAAATCCATTTGTGGGTTCTGAAATACAGTTACGCAGTTTAATGACTTTGTTTCGCAGATGCTCTTAGGACATGAAGAGATATAAGGTTAAATAATGAAGAAATGAGAGATCAAGAAAATACCCAATCACTATCATACAGGATACAGGTATCTGCAGAAGTCAGATTGATACCCAATCCACCCGCTCTAGTACTAAGAAGAAAAATTCGATAATTGCTATTCACATCATTAAATTCCTCAATCTGTTCAAGGAAAAATGTAATCAGTAGCTATACCGCCTTTGCTGTAATTCTATTCACTCCAAATTGTAATTATAATATCATCACATAATATATCAGCATATATGTATATCATTAGTAGGACAATTCAATGGATACAGTATCTTCATTTGTACGAAAATAAAAGGAAAAGAATAACCTGTCTTCTCCTATCATCCAACTTCACGCTGCCATCAATTCTACATACTTCAAATCCTTTCTCACTAAAATAGCAATCCATTATATCCAAAATCTTGGTCCATTGCGAGAAGATCAGAACCTGTAGCAAAGGCAAACAACATGAGAACAAATAACATCTGACAGAACAAATGAGCTTTGCTTTGTCATACTTTGTGCTTGCGGTCAAATAACCGATTCAACAATCTGTCTAGCAATTGAAATTTTCCACACTGCTGAACAATCTCTTCTACAGGTGGGTATAAATCTGCTCAAATAAAGGCGAGCAAGAAAATTTTTAATATTTCAGGAAAAAAAATTGCCACAAAATGAAAAATTAGGATAAATCAGATACACGAATCACTGAAGGCTGATTCCAAGAGATCTGGGTGGTTGCAGTTTTTGCGTAGTTGAATCATCAAATTGTTTAGCGTTCCCTTCATTCCACGTGCTATAACCACAAAAATCACAACTTAATACATAAATCAGGAGAATATGCTACAATATAGCAGTTAGTAAACAAAAAAACCTTGTGACAATTAAGAATCTACCAAGAACTATCATATTCTGAACTAAGTGCATATATTTTATAGCTATACAATAACTTTACCCAGTTTGCTCCTTTTGGAAAAACATTAAAGAACTAACTGTGAAAGTTGACATTTATCTCAACTTCTTTGAACTACTACTGTCCTCTCATTTTTCAATAATAATATGTTGAAGCTATACATGTATGAGGATCATCACATTCTTCCATGAAAATTTTCCTCAGGCAAGTCAATTTACACAGAATGCCCTACAGTTCTAACTCCAAACTCATTACGTATTGCCAGCAAGGCCAACTCCAAACAATATTCCTCCCGCTCATCAATCTAGAGTCATCTCAACATCAAAAGTATTTGAAGTAATGTTAGCTTATTCCCATTGTTTTCTGAAGAGACGCCTTGTTCAGTGAAGCTTTTCTTACACTTCAAAGTTATATGGTACCTGAATCTCCTTTCTCTCGTAAGTGGTTTTCCAATGTCTTGTTGATTAAATGATCTTGAAAATTCTTCTGATGCTCAGTCAACGTAGCATAGAGAATAATCTCTTTTTTGGGTGGAAGCATCTGCTCTACATCAGCTTTTATTCTTCGTAAGAGAAACGGACGCAGTATGGCATGGAGTTTAGCTACCACCTAAAAGATCATCAATCCAGTATGAAGTGAGGCATTTTAGGCAGAATGCCTTGTAAAATATAACATTGCATCTTCAAGAAAGGCACATACTTGAGCCCGTCTCTTCTCTTCAAGCTCTTCCCTCACTGCTTCATTATTGCACTTTCCTGACAGATCAAACCTGTGACAACACTTCCATTAATTACTGCATACTTTGGTGAAAAACCACCATTACTTTAGTATGTTCTATTTCCCTAGCCAGCTCTACTCCTCAGCAAAGGTACATACACAAAAAATGCGATAGAAGACCAATGACTTTGCTTTACCAGGATTCAAATTCTTCATGGGATTGAAATATATCTGGCAAAATGAAATTTAGCAATGACCAAAGCTCTGCTAAGTTGTTCTGCAGAGGTGTCCCAGTGAGCAGAAGCTTATTCTCCATAGGTATCCATTTCAGTTCTCTGAGCAGTTTGCATTTTGAGTTCTTCAAGCGGTGTCCCTTCCAAAAATAAATCATAGTGAGATAAACCACACCTTTGAAAATTAAAGCATAAGGGGTTAAGATAAAGCACAATTAAAGAACATAACTCTCTAGCACTAAGAAATCCAACTTAACATTCTGACCATCTAATTTAAGATTTTTTTTTTGCCATAAGCTTCAAAAAAATTGTGAGCCATTGCTATGATAACTTATAGGATGAAGTAGAATAGGCAAGACCATTCCAGAACACAAAGAGACTTCTGAAGACAAATTTGTAGTCTTGAATAAAGCATACTGCATTGCCAACAAAAAAGTAAGCCTTGTTGACCATACACAATAACATATTTACCACATTTGAGAAATCCATATAATGCTAAACATTGCTTTGTCCCAATTGGGCAATTCCTAAGACCACTCACCTCATCTACCACCACATACTTCCAAGTGTAGTGCCTAAAACACTTTCTAGCATCAAACATTGCAATTTCATAAGAAGTGACAATTATTGGGAATTTGGGTCCAATGGATCTAGGCATGTGCTTTCTCTTTATCTCATCTCTTTGCTTCTTGTCACCATGGTAAATGATAGCATTCATTGAAGGTGCAAACCTGTTCAAATATATGTAGAAAAATCATATGCACTAAAGAACTGGAGTTTCAAATCAGATCGTAATTTATTTAGCCAAGAATTTACCGTGAAATCTCATTTAACCAATTTGAGAGGGTAGACAAAGGAGCAATCACTAAATAAGGGCCATCTAAACCGTTTCCTTTCAGATGTGCAAGGAAACCAATAGTTTGAATGGTCTTCCCAAGGCCCATTTGATCAGCTAGAATCCCATTGAGGCCGTTTTGCCACAAAGATATCAACCACTTCACCCCTTTGAGTTGGTAAGACTTCAACTTGCCACCAGTCAACAAAGGAACTAACTCTCTCTGCTCTTTATCAAGTCTTTCTTCCTCGGTTAAATTCATGTCTTCTTTCTTTACACCTTCCTTAGATCTTGTAATCATAGCAGCCACAGCCTGCTTGGCTTTCCTCTGGTGGAAAGTAAAAGACATAAAAATTCACAACTAGAGCAATCCAAAATGCACATAAATTTGACAACAGAATATAACAGCTACTTTGAAGTAAAAAAATTCTTCTCGTTTGGAAACATGTATTCTTGTGCAGCTGATTTCTCAATGTTTACATTGTAGTTTCGGCAGCTAATATACTGGACTAGAAACTAAAAGATAGATAGCTAATTTCATGTGTTCCTATGTGAAAAATATGCAAGGACACACTGATGCAGCCCATTAGCCAAGCAGGTTCCCTCGACATACTAGTACACTGTGGTGCAAAAATACAATGTCCTACATAAAGAAGCTTACAGAATTATATTGGGAAGCAGCTTTTCTTTTCGAACCACGCCCTTTCGTTTTCTCTACAGTTTGGCTCTCCTGCTCCAACCCATTCTACCAATACAATTTTATAATAGAAGTTTAGGCAACAGAGGAAAAAAATTACCAAGAAAACAATAAGTTTTGAGAGATTTCAAGTAAATACAAGTGTAATTTCATCCATCTTCTCCAACAAGAACTCCGAGTAGAGTTGAGTTTGAGTCAAAAGTTCATCCAACTTGGTGTACTGAGTATCGTTCAAATGGGGGGCCTCCACTGTCTCTTTCTCTCTCTCACCTTCTTCTTTCAATCGAGCTGCGAACAGCTTCTCTTCTTCCTCTGCCATATCTCTTGCTATAAGATTGGAATCCCCACTTTTGGCCAAAACTATATCTTCCTCCAGCTTGACTTCCATTTTCTCCTTGCACTTGGCCTTCAGGCCCAAAACCAACAAATCCAAGAAACATTGAAACCACATTACATTACATGGCGGGAAAACGAAATAGCAACACGCAACAACGTGATAAAGACAATAGATCGAAAAAAAATAATGGTCTCAGATTGGTTCAGAACTGCACAAAAATAGCGAGGCAACGAGACTATTCTTCTTGCTCAGTTTCCTCATTCTCGACAAAAAAAACAAAAAACAAAACAGACCGCGAGAATATCTCGCATTTTCCCGAAAAACAGAGTAAGGAAACCGAAACATAAGATCACAAACATAATAACACTACCTCATCTTCAAGAACCGACGTCGGAGACCCTGCCGACTCGTCGACCTTCATTTCGCCGTCAGACACCATCTCAAACCCTAAAAATCTCCAAAAAAGTAAAAACAAAACAAAAGTCTCTGAGTAAGAAGTCTAAAATGACGAGATAATGCGTTCAAAAGAGAGAAGAAGAGGAGTGTACAGCGAGAGACTTGCTCTGAAAGAATCGGAGAGAAAAGAGCGGAGAGACAGTGAAGAAGTGGAAGAAATTAGGTAGAAGCAAGTAAATAAAATCCGAAGCAGAGGATTTTATGTTGGGTTGTCTAGGCGTTTGTGGGCGGGAAAATGGGACCTGAAAATATTAGCCCCTCAGAAGTTAACGTAATTACTAAGATATCCTACCCCTTTGTGCTACGTGTCATTGGTAAGAGCGTTGATTTTGTTTCTTTGAGTTTTGATTGGGCCCCAAATTGATGGGACCTGTGATAATAAAAGGGTAATAAATAATAATCGTACTTGGACTTTGGAAAGTATTAAGCCTTTTTGTGGAAGGCTTGCTTTACTCTTCCTATTTTGTTAAAATTTTACAACTAATAATTAATAATAAAAATTAATGTCAAAAAAAATAATAATTAATAATAAAAATTAGTTGTATAGAGTTATTATATAAATAATAAACTTTTGTTACGGAGGCTGAGACTGTTGCCCGCACGCAGGAATGGGAATAAAGTGGACGGTGTAATTCTTTTAAATAAAATGACATATTTTAAAAATTTATGTCTCAAATTTATTTAAGCCTAATTTAATTTATAGGCTGATTTATTAAAATATTTAAATTTAAATTTATAAAATATTCATTAAAAGACATGTTTTTGTATGTATAATTAATAATGCTATTATAAAATAAAAATAAGAACATATTTAATAATTTATTGGAATAATTTAACATAAATTTTAGAAGAGGAAGTATGAATCTCGGGAGGCGGGACCAACGGACACTAGCTGGCATGGGTAATGTAATCAAACCCAATAAAGCTGAAGCTCTCCGTTCCCGGTTGGGAGGGAATACCACGGCATGATGCTGGATTAAAGTAATGTAGGTGGAGTAAGGTGCTAACTTGGGGTGCTGTTTGAAATTTAGAAGACGAGGTATAGTGGGCAAAAGTTGCAATGTCTTTTGAAGAATGTTGCTTCTTGCTTTATAGCTTCTTTTTTAATGGCCCTGTCTTCTATACCTAAGGTATAGTTAATTTTATACTTGTTAAAGACTTCCGGTGGAAGGTACGGTGTACATAAATCGAGTCTTTTTTGAGATATAATTTAATCTCTTTTATTTCAAAAATTTACCTTTGTGGTTTTCTTTTTGTTCATTTTATTTGTTTGAATTATTTTAAATACAAGTGTTTAATATAATTCAATCAAAGATTAATAAGATAAGATGGCACAAAAGTCGATTTTTATACATATATTCATAAAGAAGCAATACAAAAGATTCGGGATACTTCTGACCGATAAGATATGATTGGTTACATTAATTATAATTATTTCTTTTATTTAGATTGATTTTGGTGCATGAATAGTGAAATTAATATTTTTTATTTTAGGAACTGACAATTAGATATTGCATCAAATTAGAACATTATTTGTCAAAATCACGAAAAAAGTTGATAGAATGTCACAGTGAATAAGACGAGATCATTTATAATACTATAGTCACCCCAAAAGTTTTAATTTAATTAGGAAACATATTCATATCCCTATTATGCAAGGACTTGGATTTATTTAGAAGGACTCTCTGCAAGATAGAGGGAAGATAGGTTCTGAGTAAGAAAAGGGGAGGAAAATGTGACATACACATTCTACATCATTCTCTTTCATTTTCTTCGCAGTTTCTCTTCATTTTTCTTGTATTTTTGGTATTGGAACTAAATCCATATATGGCTAAATCTAAATATTATGATTCAAGGAGATTCAAAACTCTAGTTGGCTAAATCTAAATATTATGACAAATTAATTTGATATTGATCATTCTATAATTATCCATGAGTCCAGTGATCTACAATTATCATGAAGGATTAGTACAAATAGCAAATATGTTGTTTATGAATTTGCATATTTAACTTATGAGAAACTAAATTGAATAGTTGTAGCTATCTCGATGATTTAATTTAAGGTTTAGTCTTTTCCGTTAAGCTTACTGTTATCATTTAATTGATATGAAATGTTATCATACCCAACCAATTTATGATCAGTTTTGGTTTTGAATGTTATATTTCAACCAATTAATTTAGGAAATTTTGAGATTTATTATGGCTATTCTAATAAGTTTCAAACTAACTACTTAAATTGTGAAAATTATTCTTTTTATACCAATGATAAAAGTTACAATTAGATGAGATCCTCCTTTTGAATCGGTGTTAAGACCCATTGACTTTCTCACTTTAATGCTTAATTGACTTATTATGATTCTTTGTTAAATTTAGTTCATTAGATAATTAATCATAAACTCCAATTTTGTTTTATCAATTGAAATTAAGAAACTAGTGTTTAGTTCTCTTAGGATTCAATCTAGTTTTATAACTACTACAATAAGTTAGTAAATTGGAACTAACTTTTGGAGCTTTGGCAACTTGATCAAAATTTTGATGCCATTACAAGGGAACTAATTTAGTTTCTTAATTTCTTTGCATTATTTTACATTTTCCTGCTAATCTATTGTCTTGTATAGTTCGTTATTCTCAAATAGGTGAATCGTAATATAATCTAGAAATTGAGAACATAACGTCATTTAAGGAAAGAGGCTAAGCAAGAAAAAGGTCATTCACCTTTAGCAGTGAAAGATGAGATATATCTAACAATTTGTGAAGATTTTAATTCTTAAGGAGTTGAAGAAAAGATGACAAATCTTAACACTAGAATATTGAGG
>JANIPN010000217.1:53258163-53274560 GCA_027478595.1 Erythroxylum anguifugum | reverse complement strand
ATCTCTCATTAAACATCTTAAACTCAAGGAATTAAGAGTGATAAATGAGATTGAGTTCTTTAGGTTCGATTATGTTCATCACCTTTTTTTTTTTGGAAAATTATGTTCATCACTTGATAATGGAAGAAAATGATGATGAAAAAGAAAGCCTTTTCAAGCAAATGTAGTACTAAAAAATTACTTATTTATCTAGTATAAAATTGCATATATTAAAATATGTGAAGGTGACAAAGTAATAGTCATAATGACCACTAGTAAGGTCCAAAAATTAATCACAACTACAAACTTGACTATGTAGTGTTGATCGTCGTCGTCTGATCTCACGAGGGAGAGTTTCCTCTCCTTAGCTGTATACTACACTTCTACTTAATGAATTTATTCAAATTCTAAAATAAAAAAAAAAAAGACCACACATACACTATCTTTCCAACGGAGAGACAGGAATATTCACCCAAAGCACTTGTCACTTGGGACTGGTCCTGGAATGTAACCTTTATCTAGAAACTGTAACCCAAACACAACCAAAATGGCGAGTAATGACAAGTATGACAAACCTTCAACCGCACCTAACAAGCCGAAAGGGCCACTGGGCAGACCAGAACCAGTTTTAGCCTTGGTGTATAAGGACCAACCTATGATTGCCACGACAACCAGGTAACTAACGCCCTCCAGACCCCCAATAGAGCCGCCGGGTCCTGGTGGAAGGCCACAGCCGGTGGTCTTCAGGGTGTATAGAGACCATGCGATTACGGGGGTTGAAATCAAACCACCTGCTATTGCAACTTTTTCTGTAATTCCATTGCCACTTTCGCTGCTCTCTTTTGCCATGGCCAACATTTTGAGAGGCTTGTGCAGACACGCAGTTCTGTTGCTTCCGACATTGAAACTTCGTTGGTGTTGAGATGGTAGAGATAATGCGGTGGATGCGGATGACAACAGCAACATGTCTTTTTAATGAACTTTGTGTTGTGAATATGCAATAAAGGGGGCAAAAGATACAAGAGCAGTGGTCTTGTGGCTATAGATAATAGACATCTTATCCATCCTCTTGCCAAACTTTACTGGTTGGTTCGGCACATCTGGACCGTTCATTTTTGTGTTTCGAGAAAAGGTAAAAGATGAGAATGATGGACATTATACAGGCGTTGGTTTCTCTTTTCAACAATGGGATCGTGTACAAATTTTATGCCTTGACTTCAAATACATGCCCACGTAGGCGCACATGTTAGCAAAGACGGAATCACGTATTTAATCGGTATCTCCACTCTAACAAGCAATTTCTGTCTCACTTTGGTTGCCAGATACCTTTTAAGTTCGGACGTGACGAGGCAGAGAGGGTTGTCCTGAACTCTGAAAATGGAAGGCATGGTAAGGCTAGGATTGGCGTTTCTCCGCTACTCGCCCGTAGGATCCGTACTCCGTTATTGGCCGGCTGCTATAGCAGTACGTACACTTCATTTGTTGTAGGACAGGGAAATGAAGAAGAGAGCAACTCAACAACGGCAAGTCGTTGAATGAGATTGAGAAGGAAAAATAGTTGTATGTTTATTTGAATAAGGATTGGTTGATAAAAGGTGAAGTCCTGCTAATGATTCTACAAAGCTACGAACTCATAGTAAGGTTAAGATAGAAACTCACAAGAGTTTATACAAAGTATAACTAAAAAGAGAGAGTAAGATATCAACAACACCTCTGATTCAGGTGATAAATGGGTTGATTAATGATGGAATAGATGTGCAAAACTCTAATCGAGCCAGGAAGACTTGTATAGAATTTCAAATCAATTCATTCCACTTGAATCTATGAAAACAGAATCTCGTCAAAATTTCTTGCTGAATCACCTACTTCAAGCCTTTCAAAAGTTCCGAGTGTGTAGCACCAAAATCTCAGGAAAACGAGGAGCTAATTAAATGCATAACTTTTTCCCTGTTATGGAAACTTCATGAACTGCATGTGGTTCAACTATAGCGCGGTCATAAACTTTGAGCAGCAAATAAGCAAATTGCAAGCACAAAACATTGATCATATGAAGCCTTATGCTGACCATAATCTCCATGTCATTGCCCACTCCCCACCAAAGAGGCTGCAGCCCGCTCACTTTTCTCTTGTGGCTTCATACTCTTACTCAATTCTCGTACATTCTGACAAGACAGTATACACAAGTAAAATGCAAGGCTACAAAATCTCAACTTAGTAACCATATGAATTCCAGCTCAATATAAGACAAGTAGCAGCAAGCCAGAAGTATGTCACATATTCTGAGATCAGCGAGATAATCTAAGGTTTTATATCAATTATCAATGGGAAATAAAATCGTGCAGTTATCATTTTCTTTACTACATGCAAACTGATAGGATGTCTTAAAAATCTGATAAATGCCTAACACCACAATCTTGATAGTTTGATTACTGTCATTGCCTTCATAAATGATTCAGCAAGAGTGACCATATGTTTCTGAAAAACAGGCCTGGGATATGGTAGGTTGATCCCTTTTGAACATTGAACCCCTTGAAACAGGAAGAAAATAGGTTGGATTCCATTATAATGGGACATTAAAATAAAATAGATTACTCCAAGTAGGAAAAGGGAGCCTGCAGTAGCAGATTGATGATCAGAACTCCTAAAGAGGCCAGAATTGGTTCAGTTGCCTCTAGTTGAACCCATTGGAAAGATACACAGAGTGGGACACCATTGGATAAATGGAAGGCTTAGTTTAAGGTGTTTCTTTAAAAGCAACACATCAAATTCACAAACAAGAACGCAGTTTTGTGAGAAAGACAGCAGTTAGCAGTGGCTCACTAACAGCACCATGATAATTAGCACCTTATTTTTATGAGGCATACTGCACAAAAATTGAAATTGAAGCTGCAAAACGGAAACGGATTACAGAAAATTCCATTAAAATGTCTTTCTAGTGAACCATACAAAGACCGTAGTATGCATCAGCAAGAAATGCATGCTTTCTGCAGGTAAAGAATTAAAATGAAGAAGCAGGGATCAAATGTGAGATGGTTCACATTCACGTCGGAAGGAAGGGTTTATACACACGCCTGCCAAGAAAAATATAGCCCTAATATTGATCACAGTGGATAGGAAAAATTTGTAAGCTCTCAGTAAGTGCAGATTGCAGCTCAAAGTACCTACTTTCTAATCGCATAGTATGATCCAGGGAAGGGTGACTAAGAGATTTTCTTTCAAGTGCCTTTTCACAGTTGCCAAGACACTAATCTTGTGATCATCATAAATTCATAATGTTAAACACTCAAGTTAGATAGAGTAGTTTTTCAAAACGAGAAATAAAACAAGGTCTAGATAGAGTAGTTTTCCAAAACGAGAAATAAGACAAGGTCAGGAGTAACATGTAGACCCATAATAACAACCCCCGACTCATTTTCAATGCTTCAAAACTGCAAATAGGTGCAGGTAGCTACATTTGATGGCATGATCCTGGATGTGTGTTTTTTTTTTCTTTTTCATTTTTTGATGTGGGGCAAGTCGAACATCACAAATATGAAGAAGCTAGCACCAATGAACTTCACCAAAAGCTCTTAGCACCACTAAACTTTACTAACCCACGGAGGGTCCATCTACAAAGACAACATCTATCTCTTGCAATGCGAATATATAGAAAGCAACAGTATTCCTTAAACATACACTAAGCTCAACTAGAACAAGGATCCGGATAAGAATAGATATCAAATAAAAGATCAAATGCAGGTCAAGTTAGTAAAATCCTCACCGTTGATTGGATGGGAGGCGGATCAAGAACAATGGAACGCACAGACATCTTAGCGATCTCTGATATAGCAGCCTCTCTGATCCCAGGGTCATCACTTGTCAGCTCCTCGTACGCAGCCTCAAATGCCTCCTGCCAAAACCGAGGTAATCTGATCCGACGGCTATTAGTGTACACATCCCACATGTGCTTCACCACCTTCTCTCGCTCCTCCATATCCTACATTCCACCGCGAAATTAGCCACACAAACACTAAAGCAATTATATGCGATGAAACGTCACTTACGAGGACGTCGAGATCATCGTGAATGGGCGTGTCGATGTCGTCGGACAGGCGGTTGAGGTTGCCAGCGGACCACCGCAGACTGACGGTTCCGGTGAACATCGTCCAGAACGCCAAAAGTAAAATTGCAGCCAAAGCCCAAAACTTGTAACTTCTTTTCCCAAAGAGAATCGAGTCTGAGTGGTCCTTCTTTGCACTCGTCGATGTGGTTGTTATCGGAAGAGAATCATCTTCCTTCATCTCGATTTGTTCCGACCAAATTGTCGGAAAAATTAGTTTCCAAAATATTTTTGGATTTTAAGGGTTGTTCATTGAACGATTACTAATTTTCTATGGACAATTGGACATTATTTAACATATTGTTAAAGGCACGAAAAAGGAAGTTGCGTTCGATGCGATCTAATTGAAAGACAAAAAGTTTTGCTTGCCGTTTTCGGGAATTATTAAGTAGTTGAGGTTGAGCTAATTACTTTGTTGTTTTCCACTTTTCCTTGTGGGCCACTAGATTCCATCTTCTTCAGTTGTCTGATCTGATCGTGGTGATGGGAATCATTTCACTGACCGTTGATTTTATTAAACTGAAAAAGTGCAGTTGTGTCCCTCACAATGCGATGTCGTTTGGCGTGAATGGGCTGGGTTACTGACTTACTGGGTATAATGATCCGATGCAGACGCATTCACTGTCAATACGTGCAAATGCGAGAGTGCGCGTTTGTCAGAAAGTAAATTTGCTGGTTTTTATAATATTAATTAAAATTATTGTCAATAATAAAATAATAAAATATTTGTTTACTATAATATTATCAGAAGTAAGTATTTAAGATATTAAAAATAAATTAATTTTTTTAAGAAAAACCTAAAATAAAAATTCTAAAGAACTTCGTGTTAGGGTAATATCTCTTTTCTATATATAAAAAGAAGTGTCAAACTTTTTAAAAAAATTCATTTCAATATTCAATCTTTTAAAATTTTTAATTTAATAATTAACCTTTTAAAATTCGTATAACTTAAGTTAACATTAGTTTCATTACCCGCAAGTGTTGTGGTGGTGTGGCTGGGGCTCCTCCTCCCTTAACCAAGGTCTCGGTTTCGAGTCTTGAGAATGGAGTCGTACTTGTGAGTGGCTGTGGTCATACCCGGCTTGAATCCGGATTAGTCGATTGCTCGTGTGGCATCAGATACCGAATGGTTTAACAAAAAAAACATTAGTTTCATTAGTTGTGTTGATTTGAATAACAAAGCATACTTTTAACCTATTGACTAAATATCCACTTGACATTTTACAGACATGTGGATATCCACGTAGATTGGACCCAAAATTATCAAGAATCGAAATCTATAACCCATAACTCATAAACCATTTGTCCAAAATAACACATCTACACAAATTCTCAACCCTAATTAATGATGCCTTCCTCATTTCTTAACAATAATTTCTCATCAATGTATTTACTCCAAAATCACCAATAAATGCATGTATTTTTGTAGGTATGTTTCTACCATGCTCTCTGCTGATTCTTTGTAATCCTCGTCGCAGTTGATGAAAGTGAAGTTTTTTTTTTTTTCAATTTCTCTCCATAAGATCCGCCCTAAAGTTCTAAATATAAAAATAAAAAAGGAGGTTCATCTTGTGTTTTCATATTTTAGCGATTTTTTGTTAAGAGCATGCATGCTTGACCTTCAAACCAATTAGAAATTTGAACCCTATTTATTTTTTGTGGTTTTAAAACTAAGTTTTAGTGATATTCATCACTTTGTTTGGTTACTTTTATGAATTGAAAAGTTGTAATTTACACTGCTAAATTCATTTTTTATAGATTGTGAAAGTTGCAATAAAAGGTTTAACCATTATTATCAAGGTTCTCGAGAAGTAAGAACATCATTACATCTAGAAAGTGTAAAAGGCATAACATATCATTTCTAAGCCCTACTCTCTTAAGTTTTGAATATTGAATTCTAGATTTGTGATTCACATTGGTGTTGTTTATTCGTTTAAATTCATTATTATGTTATTATCCCTATTTGTTCTAGTATAGTGTTGTGAACTCATACAAGTTACTAAATCACCTATTGATACTAACAAAACTCTCATCATCACTCCAGTTCCGGTATTGTTCTAGTGGCATGTTGAATTGCACAATATAACTTAATATACTAGTCTTGTAAACTTCAAATATCGCTTGAAAATTTATCTTTTTCATATATGCATAGTTAATTCAAAATATAATGAATTCAGACAAGAGTGTTCTTTTAAAACAATTTTTATGGATTGCTAAAGCATGTAATATATTATTTTTGGCACCACGGAGTATGCTTTAGATTCAATACAATGTTATAACTAGGATAATTAACCCCCTTTTTGGTCATGAGGACTAGGATTTACATCAAAAAAATTTGAATGTTAGCATCTCTACTCTAATATGGCCTTATGTAAAGTTTCAACTTAGTGTGGTTAGCACACTAAGTTTGTTATGCAAGTGAATAACTATGCATATATGTATATGTGTTTTCATTTGTAGGTGTAGGTATGTACACATTGTAGTTATGGGTAGCAATATATACTTGATATGATGCTTCGTGAGTGGAACATATTTGTGTATGAAACTAGATAACTTGTTCTATCCATATGTTTTTCATTAGAAAATTGACCTTTGGGGATAGTTATTTTGATGGGTTACTTGTTTCTTGTAATTTCTTTCTATAGTCATACTTGCCCTGGTTCCTTAAAAGCTATCATATGTAAAGGTACCATATATATTTGTGTTAAATAAATATGAATATGATATCAAAGAACTTGACATAATAATTTTGTTGTCCAGGAACATTATATGGTAGTCTGAATTAGTACATCTGGATGAGAATAAAAATTATAGGTTATACATCTTATTTGTACAATGATTTTGATAACATATATTTTCACTGTTTTATGGTAGTTGTTTTTGTTTTAGTGTTTTATTTTATAGTGTGAAGTTTGCTTAAAGGGAAATGCAGAATATGTAAATGGCGAAGTTAAAAGTTGGGCATTGAAATTGATGGATTTTGTTATTGGGACCTTGGGAAGATGTCAGTGGAAGATGTTAAAGTACCTAAAGCAAGCTATTTTATGTAAAATGTGCTAGGTGGTAGTCTAAAAAAGGGATTGATGGAGGTGAGAAAAAGTGATGCTTGTGTGATGGAGACATGTAAGCTCATTACAGAAGATAAGGCTCTGATCTATGTTGATCATAGATCTAATTTGTCATATTGATAGTGAAGTTATTGTTAAATGATATGATGATGATGTTTATACTGAGGTTATTACTAGTATTGTAAATGATGTGCTTATCAATGTCACTTAGTCCAATATCGCATAGTCCATGAGTAAAAAAATAGTTGAGTAAGAAGTTGTAAGTGTAAGTGACAATAAAGTTGATCTAACTGTGTAAGAAGAGAATGTATTTATTGATGTAAAGATTAAAGAGGAGTTCGATTTGAGTTTCGATGCTGTAGAGTTAGAAGTGTCCAACGATTTAGTTGTTTCCTTTAAAAAGGGAAAATTAAAGAAAAATAATCAAAAATTTCAAAGCAGATAATAAAGACGATAGTGATTAGGATAACGCATAAGATATGTCAAACTACTCTGAGTTAGATGATAATTGTACTTTTGAAGAATAAGGTGGTTTAGATGTTGATGAGGTTCTAAAACATAAATCAAGCATTCCTAGATTCAACCATCATAAGAATGAGATTGAGCTTGGTATGTTATTTGACAATTATAACCAATTCAAGAAAGGACTTTGTAAGTTTGATATTGATAAAAGAAAGGAATTATTTTTATTAGGAGCACCAAACAATTTGCAAGAGCAAATTGTCTAAGTATGTACTGCAAATTATATATTTTAGTTAGTTTTATAGAGATCTAAATAGTTTTCAAGTAAGGATTTTCAATTTTTTGATTATTTTTAATCTAGGCATTATTTGTATTATTGACTAACTACTCACATATATGTTTATATGTAAGAGTTTTTAAGTAAAAGGATACACACAATATTACCTTTCATACAAAAAAAGTATGGGAGTATAAAGTGGCTTACTAAGAATTACTTTAATAGCCTCCCAAGACTCACTGCATCGGAACTAACAAACTTGAGGAAGTTTGTTAAGAAATATTTAAAAGTTGACATTGGGTCTAATGTCTATTATATGGCTAAGAAGTTTGTGATAGAGGAAATGCAATAAGGTGTAAATACCCAATCTCAACCTAAAAATTTTATTTGGTGACCCAAGCCTAACTTAGTCCTGATAAGGCAAGCAGCTTGAAGCTTGACCAGATCTTGAGGCCTTAAGTTGGGAGCCCAAAGCTTTATCAAGTTAAGTCTAGGGATGACAGTCTTGGCCCAGCCCGACTTTGGCCTGAGTTGGTCGGGCTACGAACCGGGCCACAGGCCAAGACTGCTTGGTCTTAAGGGAAGGTACAAAACGATTTCGTTTTGTAAATTTTTTTTAAAAGTGTAGACTAGCCAAGCCGGCCTGACCCATTGCCATTTCTAGCTGAATCAAACTCAAAAATTAAAAATACATTTAACTTTTTAAAATTTTTACCACTAGCCAAAGAGTTATTATATTGGTAACAATTTAAAGTCAAATCTGTGTCAAGTTGTATGCTATTGGTCTTCAGGAATTTCTTCTCCAAATCTCCTCTTCCATAATGAGTGAAGCCACTAGAGATATGATCATATGTCATTCATCACCATAATGAGATAAGATAAAATCATTAACATAAACACCTTCAAATTTTAATTAAAAATTCATATTTAACTTGAAATTTCACCAAGTTTAATACATCACTCCAAATATAGAAAAATTATGTCAAACATTTGGAAAGAATAAATGGATAAGATTTACAAAGCAGTGGAAAAACAAAAAGGGGTTGAATAATAAACTCACTTGGAAAATCATAGATAAACCCAACACCAAGTAAAGAACTATAACTAGAGGAAAACCATGTTCGATGGTCCAATCCTAATAGTTAAAATATCAAACTTACCATAATCAACTAAAAAATCTACATAAAATGGAGTAGCTAACACATAAGTAACTAAAGAGAGATCCCAGTTTTCATATTGCAAATACCTATTTATATAGACATTGAAATTATATAAGTACCTTTAGATATCTGCTAACAAAAAGTTAACATTATTCCTCACACTAAAGACAACATCCACAAAATTATAGTTTAAATCCCAAAGCAATTCTAGAAGGATACCCAAAAGCTAACAAGCTCTTTATAAAATTTAGGAAATCCATGTATCAAATAAATAAAATCTAATTAGACATCATGTACAACTAGAAACACTCTCTTACTAGAATATGCATAAATTTAAAGGCCATCATTTGTTACCATAACAATAGATAAGAACTCTTTTATAATAATGCTTATTACCAAAACAAAGTAAACAACAAAAAGAGGAAAAGAGTTTGGTGGATTCAAATCCATGACTATGATAATTACATAATAAAAAGACCCCATCTCTTTATATGCTAAATAAATAAGTATTTTGCTAGCTCATAAGTGTTTGCAAGAAATTGTAGAATATCATTTTTAAACTAAAACTAAACAGGAATATGAAGCAAACACCATGATATTCGAACTCTATTCAGCTTTATACTTTACAAAGTTATCTAACTATAACAAACTAATTAATATGCAAAATGAAATGCATATTCCACTATGATTTTGAATAATACAACAACCAAATTCCAAATTGTTAACAAGAGAATCATCTTCTCACATTTAAACAGAAATCATATCCTTTCATTAATCATCAAGAGAAAATAGATTAAGAAAGAAAATCCTATTAACACCAAACCCACTGCTTAATTTAGATATGATCTAGATGCACCTAAAAAAGATCTTGAACTACTAGGTGCAAATAGAAACATCTATATATCATCTAGACAAAAATTGAGATCCAAAATCACATGATTCACATCACAATAAATAGAAATTGAAAAAAAATTATTAATAGCCAACAAATAAGAATGAAACTTATCTTCTTTCATATTAGTAGAGTGATCGGATGGAGTAAACGGTAGCGAGCAATAGAGTAAACAGAGTGAGTGTATCACAATGAAGCAAGTGATAAAGTGAAAGCAATCGATGAGTAGTAGTGACTAGCAACAATAAGCAATGACTAAGGCAGTAAGGATATAAAACAAATACGTGTGTGACTCGAGTGGGTGAGAAATAGACGTCAATTGAAATGTATGAATATGTAATCTTGATCACAAAATGGCAATATTTTATTTCATAAATAAAACAAAATTATTTCATTTGTGTATAAGGTTTGGGATTCAAACTAGGATCAAGACATAAAAATAAAAAAAATGACCTGCTTGAAGCTCGATTAACATATATTAGGCCCTTATGCTAATCCTAGGTGTAAAAGCAAAATATGCAAGCTATGGGATTCTAAGGAAGAACTTTTAAAGTCAAATCCTATTAGTAAGGTCTAATTGATTATTAAAAGGCCATCATTTGGAAATGATTTTTAACAATTAGTTAATACAATGTATGTATGTTTTAAATGTTGCAAGATAAGGTTCTTAAGTAGTTGTAGAAGATTGATAGGATTAGCTAGTTACTTTTCTAAAGATATTGTGAAAGGTGAGATATTAGCATTGATATGAAAAGATGAAAATAACCAGGCGTTTCCTATGGCATAGATTATGGTTCATACTAAAATAATAGAAACTTAGAATTGATTTTTATAGTTATATATAAAGATTTAGATTTAAAAGATGGAGGAGGATGAGAAGTGATTTGTAATCAATAAAATATTTAGAACTTTATTTGCTTTTGTAACATAATTTGATCATATTACTTATTAGTTAATGTTTATCAATTGACTGTTACATAGGTTCTTGTGGATGCATTTAATAGGCAGTTTTTTTTTTGAAAAATGAATGATGTAGTATATTGGAAACTATTTGCAACATACAATGAGTTCAAGGCATGAGCCTACTAAAGTATTACAAAAGGGGAAAGGATGTCAAAGATTTAACATTAGAACAAACAATAAGTAGCTAAGAAAAAGTTAAAACAACCATTTAGTCTTCATGTCTATGGATAAAGAGTGTTGTGCATTTTTGGCAAGCATATACTCTCAAACCATATTGATGATTTTTTTCTACGAGCCTGTATTTTTTTCCTTCTTCTCCGAGAATCTTTAAGTTTACCTTTCTTTCCAAACATAATAAATCGAGACGATGAACATAGCCTTGAGAAGGGTAGAATTAGGTTGGCCCTTCTTTGTGTTATTAATCATCCAGTTTAGAATATACTCCCAACTATAGCTACAAAAAGGAATAGATAAAAAGTGCAAGATTCAATTCCAGATTGATTTAGTGTAGCAAAAGCTGAAAAATAAATGGTCCCGATCCTCAGTTGCTCTATTATAAAGGAGACAAGTAGTGTCCACCTCTCCTTGCCATTGACTTTTAGTTTGGAGCTTATTTTTTACGACCAACCAAGCAATGAAAGAAGTCTTAGGACAGATAACACTTTTCCAAAGTAGATGAGACCAAAGAGCCCTTGTGTGAGTAGGAGAAAATAGTTGGTGGCAAGATGAATTAGTGAAGTGACCATTCGTGTGAAAGTTCCAGAAAATAATATCTTCATGATCAGTATTTTAAAGCAAAGGGAAATAACACAGAAGAGAATGGAAGCCTCAAAATTGTCCTTGCCATTCACTATTAACAATAAGGGCAGAGACCTTTAGACTAAGTGGTAATATGTTTGTTATCCTTCAAAGGTCAGGAAGTTGGATAAGAGGGTTGATATTGGACCAATTGTCATACCATAACTAGATATTATTTCCATTACCAAGCTTATGCTTAATATAAGGATAAATGATATCCCTCAATTTCATCATCTGCTTTAGAATCCATAAACCTTTCTTTGAAAAATCAGCCTGCCAAAAGTTAATATCCTTCAAGTAGTATTTGTGGATCCATTTAGTCCATAAGGCATTATGGTCCGTTTATAATCTTCATAATTTTTAACACATTAATAAATTTTGCATGTTGGAGATAGGGATAATCCCAAGGCCTCCAAGATGTTTAGAGATTGCGACCTCACTCCATTTAACTCTAACTTGCTTAGAGTTCTACACAATTCCAGACCAAAGGAAAGATTTCATAACCCTATCCATCTCCTTAATAGCCTTTCTAGGTAAAGCTATATGCAAAATCCAACGAATGTGCAAGATGTTCATAACCAAAAATATAAGAGTAAGTCTAGTGGCATATGAAAGAAAATGATTATGCCATGCTAGTGATTTCACCTTTTCAATGATTGGTAAGCAGTCCTGTAACTTAGACTTAGAAGACATGATAGGGACTCTTAGGTATCGAAATGGAGGGGAGCTTATATTAAGGCCAGTACTAGTCCTGATTTTGTCCAGATTTTGCACATCTTTTGAAAGAATCATGACTTAATTGGCAGCTTCTGAGGGCGAAGTCAGGTTTTATGCAAGATAAATGTTTTCCAATTGGAAAAAGATTATTATAAAAGACTCAAATTAGAAAGAATATTCTAACATTGTTGTAATTCATCTAATGAACCTGACTTAGTTTTGTATTTAAAAGAGTTAGAAGAGGAATCAAAAGATGCTTATAGGAATCTATAAGTAATCTTTCATGCAGGATAAATCGACAAATGAAAAATGTGATGATCATTTTTTTGCTACTACTACTACAACTACAAATGCTAACAGACCTATAAAAACAACATGCATCTTTTTAAAAATGACATGCATTGTTTATCCGTATCTTAATATGCCAAAGTTTTCAATTATGGGTCATCTTCGATAAGTTCCAATAGAGCCATATCATTCTTGATCACCTTCTCCCAAATCTTCTTAAGCCTTCCTTTTCTCCTCTTACAGCCTATAAGTACAATATTCTCACATCTTCTCACTGTAGCGTCTAAGTATCTCCTCTTAACCTTTAATATCCTAACTAACAACAATGATAATAGATTAAATTCAACTCAATACTTTTACTTTTGCATCTACTCATAGAAATTTTTTATGGCAATTATAAACATCACACACCTAAAACGTGTTTTTTTACCTTAACTTTTTTTTCTTCTTCTAACTTGTTTATCTTCTTTAGCAAACTAAGGATGATGCTTAAAGTTATTTTATGTATTAGAAGATCAACCTACTCAAAAAAATGAACAACCTTCATACTAAAATTAATGTATAATAAAAAATTTAACAAAATTATCAAAATTAAAAAACCTGAAAAACGTATAAACCTTTTAAACCAAGAGATAACCCACTCTGTGCCTAATATAAGAGATAAAGCTTCTTATTTAATGCCTCTCTGACTATAAAGTCCCATGACACCCATTAATCTACAGAAATAAATAATTTTTTAGTCCAACATAGTCGTTAAGCTTACATTTGCTTTTAGACTTACAGTGTTACAAAAATAAATATTTTAAATAAAAAATGTGAGTTTTTAAATATAAATTGAGACTTATTTCAAATTTTGACAACAAAAGTATAATTTTGTCCACTATAAAAATCAATGATAAGGAGGATAATAAGCTTTAGATGCATAACTATTCAATTTATTAACAAATTTATTTTCTTCCCTCAATTCCTTGAAAAATATTGTGAAATATCCTATAATTCATGTAAAGTTTAATGAATTTAACGTAGTGTATAGACCAAACTATTTTATAAGATTAAAATTTTAACAATGTCGTTGGCACTTATTCCCTTACTATTTCATGGCCTAAACAAAACATATATATATAGGGTATAGCATATTGAAAACATAATAACAATAATAACAACTCAGTGAAATTTTCGTTGATAAATGGAGTCTAGAAAAATCAAGTAGTATGCAGTCTTACCTCTAACTAGTAGAGCATATTGAAAATATTCCAAGAATAAAGTT
Source organism: Erythroxylum anguifugum (assembly GCA_027478595.1). NCBI lineage: Eukaryota > Viridiplantae > Streptophyta > Magnoliopsida > Malpighiales > Erythroxylaceae > Erythroxylum > Erythroxylum anguifugum. The sequence continues at coordinate 53,260,590 of JANIPN010000217.1, read as the reverse complement.
ATGCATTAACTTAAAGTAGAAATAGGGTAGGTAAAAGGTTAAAAGCCATTTCTACTTTAGCACACCAACCGTATTTCCAATACTCCCTAGAAACCATTTTTTAAGTTGACTTATTTTCAAAGCAAGCCTTATAAACATCTATAACTTGCATGAGTTCAAATAGCTAGAAAGGAGTCATATAATCACATCACTTTTACAAGTGTAATAAACTCTCTTTGTTGTCGATATAAGAGAGCTTTAATCAATAAATGAGTTAATTAAATTTATCTTCAACCTCTACAAACTTCTTTTACCCCTAAAAAAGTTGTAATTTGTTGCCAAAAGATTGCTTTATATAGGAAGACAACTACAAACTTCCTTTACCTTTCATATTTGAAATTGAAACAAAACCACAATAAACAAATTAAGGTTTTAAAATGGAATGTGAAAATAAATCATAAACAGGGTCATTCCTAACGTTTTATAGGCCTTAGGTGAAGTTTAAAAATAGGCCCCAATAAATTGGTAATATACAAACGTGTAAATTTTAAAAACATATTTTTATTATTAAAATTTAATATCTATACATAAGTGACCCAATTTATAAGTCCACGCACTCAACAAAATATTAAATGATCATAACATCAACTAATAATATCTTACAAATGTCAGTAGCAATAAAATCACTAAAAATAGTAGCAGTAACAATAAAATAGCAATCGTAGTAATTGAACAGCAAAACACTAAGAGAATTGCACTAACAAATATGCAGATGGTCATGATTTATGGAAAACAATTTCTCTGTGCATTTTTAGATGCAAAATCACTAATAATATTATCAAAATCAATACCATCTAACATCTCCTTCTCGATAAATAAAATAGTTAAACCATTCAACCTATTACGGTCTTTTTTAATTATCAAATAATTTTTATTTAATTATTGAATACATCAAACTATTTGTGGTCTTATTTAGTTATCAAATAATTTTTATTATTATTTAATTATCATGACATGTTTAATATATTCATAAATTTTTTTATAATAAATGAAACCGTTTATGTAATCTTTGAATTGAGTAACTTAAATTATTTGATTTAGTCATATTATCACAAAACTTATATGAACCTCTACAATAACACAAATCCAATAATTATTACATTATTTGTGGCAAAGTATAATGTAAATTACAATTACAAAAATTACATTATTTATTAATGTTTAATTATATTTTATAAATAATAAGTGATCTATAATTAAAAAAAGAGAAACACAAATAAACATAATATCATTAATATTAATGTTCTAATTTAAAATGCTAATATAATATCCAAGTTAATGATAAATTACAAATTAAGTATAATATATTCAAATATTTAATAAGCTAAAAATATATAAAATAAAAAACTTTTCTTTTAAATTATCACTCAAAACTTAGAAGACAAAATCGTTAAAATTTTTTACCTTCAATTTTTGAGTTGAAGTATCTTAGATTCACATGTTGATGAAAATTAAAAAAAAATTAGAGTGTAAAAAATATACTCAAATGCTTCAAATGTATTTATAAAGATAATAAGTTCACGTTATATAGCTAATGAAGGAAACTATTTAGCTTCCAAGATTAAATAACGTTAACTTTCTCAGTAAGTTATTTATTAGTTTATGTTAACTTTCTCTTCTCCTGTGACTAACAACTAAGGATTTACTACCCTTCTAACTGAAAAAAAAGCCCAAAAATTGCTGCTGAAATGGATTAAAGGTGGGCCCTTAGTGACGGTAGCTGCCCAGGGCTGATATTGATCATAAACATACATAAATTAGGGTTGTCACTTACAATATAGATTACAATGGAGACGCAAGGAGAACAAAAAAAGAAGAAAAAGCAAAAACTAGTAAAAAGGAGGAAATTTGAAAAAATTTGGGAATTTGGGAGGAAATAAGGGAGGCATATGGAAATTAGGGATGAGAATTTGAAAAAATGAATTATTTTGGATAAATGTGTTATAGGTTATGGGCAATTTTTAGGTCTAAACTATGCAATATGTCTACAAAATGCCACTTAGATGTCTAGTTATTAGGTCAAAATATGTTCTATTAGTCACATAAGAAATAAAATTAACGGATCTAACATATTGACATAGATTGTATAAGTTTTAAAATGTTAGTTACTAAAATTAGATATTTTAAAAACTGAGCACCAAATTGAAATTATCTTAAAAAGTTTAACACTTAAATTTGGGATCCTCTTTTTTCGTTACACAGTGTTGGACCCCGTTACCGGAGCCCAACTCCGGATCATGTAACATGAAACTTAGTCGTTTTACCCTGTAGGGTTTATTCCATTTAACCCTAATTAGCCATCATTTTTTTCTTTTTTTTTTTGAACTATTAACATTATGAAACCTTTTTATAAATATGAATTTTACCTTGTTCATATTCTATCATCTC
>JANIPN010000217.1:53237192-53250823 GCA_027478595.1 Erythroxylum anguifugum | reverse complement strand
GATTCAAGTTTTCAATTTGTCGAACACATCCTCTGAATTTTCCAATAGTTGTCATTATAGTTTGCCATCGAGCTTGTAAAGATCTCTAAGATCAAACAGTGGTGATATGATCCGACAGCATTTGATGGTGCTCAGTTGTGATATGAGACCAAAATTGAGTCATAGATTGATCTTTACCAGTGATTGGGTCTTATGAAACATTAAGATATACATGGCATAAGACTTGATCTTCTTCAATTGAATATAATTCACTTCGATAGGTATTTGAAGGCTTTACAACAAAATTTGAGGTTGCCATTTTTTAGATAGGTTTGAAAGAGTGTTATAGTTTAGGATTTCAAAGAGTGTTATATAAAACGAAGGTTTCAGTTTAATAGAACAAATAAACTATTTTTAGAGATGTTATGGAAAAGATAAGATTACCAATGAACGGTTGAGATGAATACAATCTAATTTGACGGTTGGGAAAAGATAGAGTTAGAGTTTTTGCAGAGATTCCTTATCTTCTATTGGATATTATGTGGATGGGATACAAATACTAATGAACGGTTGAGATGAATGCAATCAAATCCAACGGCTGGGAAGAGATAGAATTAGATTTTTATCGAGATTCCTTATCTTGTCTTGGATATTGTGTGGATAGGATAAGAATACTAATTAACGGTTGAGATGAATGCAATCTAATCCAACGACTAGGAAGAGATAGAGTTATATTTTTTTCCATAAATTCCTTATCTTGTCTTAGATATTGTGTGGATAAGATACGGATAACAATGAACGGTTGAGATGAATGCAATCCAACGGCTGGGAAGAGATAGAGTTAGATTTTTTTGCATAAATTCCTTATCTTGTCTTGAATTATTTACTATATAAGGGAATGAATCACTAGCATATTCTTCTTTAAACCCTTTGCTATATTTTTCTACAACCATAAGTACTAATGCTAGTACTTCTCATATATCATCCTCACCTTCATCCTCATCATCGGAGGATCAATTAGATCTCACTTCTACAATATTAGAACAAAACAAAGTGTTACTATCTGCATATACCAATAACAACCTTGCAGTGGATTACTATATGAACAATATAGTGAACTAGCCAAAGCATAAAGGCTCAATCTCTAGAAATAGAGTAATTTATCGTGATCATGCTGTAGCAAATCAAAGACTGGGATGATTATTTTGCAAAAAAATCCAAGATATAATGCAGCAATGTTTCGCAATTGATTTCGAATGAGTCGAAATTTATTCCTATGACTTGTTGGTGCTGTTGAAGGTCATGACGACTACTTTATGCAACAGAGAGATGGATGTAGTAAACTAGGATTGTCTAATTTACAAAAAGTAATAGCAGCATTTCGAACGTTGGTGTATGGTGTATCAGCTGATTCAACTGATGAATACATTAAAATTGGAGAATCAACTGCAATTGAAAGCATAAAAGGGTTTTGTAGAGTCATTATGGAGGTCTTTAGACAGATTTATCTAAGAGCATCAAATGCTAATGACGTTGCAAGACTGTTTAAAATTAATGAAGAACATGATTTTTCAAGGATGCTAGGGAGCTTATATTGCATGCACTGGACAAGGCAAAATTATCCAACGGCTTGCGTAGGACAATATAGTGGACATAATGGATTCCCAACTATTATTCTTGAAGCTGTATCTGATTATGATTTGTGGAAATGGCATGCATATTTTAGTTTGTCAGGGTCAAATAATGACATTAATGTGTTAAAGACATCTCACTTATTAGCAAACCTTGCCAAAGATATAGCACCTTCTGCTCATCATGTTATTCAGGGAAAAGTGTATGATACTGGATATTATTTAGCTGATAGTATTTATCCAAAATGGTCTATTTTGGTACAAACCATTCATAATCCCCAAGGCTCAAAAAAGAAGTTCTTCGCGAAGATTTAAGAAGCATATAGGAAGGATGTCGAGCGTGCATTTTTGCAGTTATCAAGGAACCGACACATTTTTGGAAAAAAATCCATATTATATAATATTATGTCAGCATGCATTATAATGCACAATATGATCATTGAAGACGAACGTGATACTCAAGCAGCTATATAAGATTGGAGCGAAAACGCCAGTGCCTGAAATTAATATTAATAGAGACGATGCAATTATATTTCAAGAATTCCTTGCTAGACATAAGCAAATTAGAGATATAGAAGCTCATTATGAACTTCATAATGTATTGATTGACCATTTGTGAGACCGATATAGTAATTCAGATAATTAGAGGTTAAATTAATGTGCAATAAAAATATTATATTTGTGTATGTTATTAATTTTTTATTGCAATAGTATTAATTATATTTGTTAAATAATATTAATTTAATATAAAGTATATATTAATAGTGTAGAATGGTTGGAGTAACACCCAATTTAATGTAAAAAGATTATTGGAATATTCTCTTTTATACTAAATTTCATGTAAAATTTTAGTGGAATAGTTGGAGATGTCCTTAGTATATCTTTATTAAATGAATTATTTATCAATATATTCAAATTAGTGGTCTCGAAAACGTAAACACACTCAATTGGCCAAAGCTTGTTAAAAATCTTCTTGTAATTTTTATTTGCATGTTTTCTTTCATTCTTATGGATCCTCACTGCGTACATCTTACTTCTTAATAGTAATTTATTCTATATTATGTATGGTGGTCATATAATTTTTTTATATAATTAATTATATGAATCAAAATAAAATTTAAGTTAAAATAAAGAAAACAATTGAAGTATTTACATTTACACAGAATAAACTGGAGAAGAAACAACAAATGTTCTTATATATTTTTCTCGGACTGACTGTCTGAAGGAGGCAAGAAGTATTCTGAGGTCAACCCCCAAACGTTAAAATCTACGTCCTCAATCTTCCACTTCTCTTGCATTTCTCTCTTGTGATTTGCAGATTGTTCTCCGTACCTAAACACGGTGACTCGAGTCTTGCCACTGTGTGCAATGTTAACACTATCAACGTATTTGTAATCTTCCATTACTGATTCTGTGCTTGTTTCCCAGAATACATCGTCCCCTTCTTTGGTTCTCATCCTTAAAAGACGCGAGTCCTCAAACTGAATCAGTAAGCCTGATCTCTGACTGAAATACCCCCATATCGTGTGGTGAATTATCTCGAAACTAGGGCCACTTTGTGCTTCCCGAATCGCTGGACTTGTCTCTAGCTTCAATATGAAGCAGTCATCGTCGTTTATGATTTTCTCCCCGATGCATGTTGCGTCCAGGAATAAGTTTGCCGTTGACCTCGGGTCCAGACCCTGTCATGATCCACTTATAACATACTTAGTTTTGAGTTCTGAAATTTAAAGCAATATTAAGATTTCAGTTTGAGGTAACAAACTGCACAAGTGATCTAGAACTAGACATGGTAGTTTCAACCTGAGGGGTCTTTCTACCTGCAAGAACCGACGTAATGGCCTGGGAGGACCCTTATTAGCAGGGCCTTGCTGATTAGAGGAATGCCTCCAGGAGACTTTGCCATTGCTTCCGCAGATTACTTTGCATCCTGACACCACCAGCTCCAGGATCCATAAATCAGGGTCTTTTTGCCAAAGGACAAAGCCCCCACCTTCCTCGGAGCTCTTCACCTTAACGTTCTGATCAGCTTGGTGAAACTCCGATGCCGTAATTTTGACCTCACCTGTCACGCACATGCTATGCACTGCGTTTAATGCTTGTTGCCCTCCTGTAGCGGCTATGTACTGTTGCACTATGTATTTAGCCGTTGAAGCTTGCTGTTACAATGTCACATTACGATCCATATTTTCTACTAAAACACCCTTATTCGCAAATATATTATTTTCATATAACTATTAAAATCTGATCTTGTCAATGCTAAAATATAAAATTAGTTTCCCCTTTTTTAAGCTAGCATTTAACATTAGTGTCCTGAAGATCACATACATTTTTTCCTGCACTAGACAAGTTCTGTGTGCAGATACGAATATCTTTTTTTGTGTTTGTTATTTTATTATAAAAATCGCTATTATTCATTTTGTAATTGTTATACAGGGAAAAGAGTAGTTATGTTCAAAACAAGTTGCAAGGAATTAGAGAAGATAGAAGGTTTTTTTTTTCCCCTCTAAATGAGTGTACTTACGATGGAGCTATCTTTGACAGGTTTATGAACAGAATGGCCAACTTGGACCTGAAGAGGGATAAGAGGGGATCCAACCAAGTAGAGCAAAAACCTGAGCTCATTAATGCGACCAGCGATCGCTGGTTGCGACCATTTATCAGGAGGTTGAGCTTTCATCCAGGTGAGCATGTTCTGGCAACGCAAAGCTGCATTGCTGCCCATGCTAGTGAACAACTCTTCAGGTATTGGGACCTCAAGAACAGTCTCAAGGCCATCTGCTTTTTCAATGTTTGGACAAAGTTTCCTCATGAAGGTTAAGCAGAAACTTGATGAATGTAAAAATAAAGGAATGAAATGAACTGTTTTGGATACAGAATTAAAGAAAAATCGACATTCTCTTACATTAAGCTTGTATGCATGTGGATGGTAAAAGGAAGCAAATTCGGGAATTAGGAGTACAGGATGAAGATTGGGCTAAGGGCTGTCCTTGCTTGTAGGTTTCAAGTGGACATGATTTATAGTTAACATTTCATTAGTTTATTTTTAAGTTTCTATTTTAGGAGAGCAGAACCACTCCTGTCGCCAATCTCTTCCGAAGAACGCCAATCCCTGATCCTTCTAAATTTCTTTTCTAGAATTTTATAATACTGTTCAATTGATTTTGCATCGGCACACATTTTTAGTGTTGAAAAATTTAGGAGCCAATCTCTTCTGTGCATAGGGGAAAGAATATCTTTTCTTATATATAATTTTATAAAAATAATTTCATTTAATTCGATTAAACAATAAAACCCAATAAAATATACAATTCAAGTAAATATTTTATTATGAAATTTGATTTTCCTCTTTTGCAGGTTTCAATATAATCAGTTTATGATAATTTGTAAAATATATGAAATTTGATTATTTTCTTCTGCATCGCTCCTTTATAATTAACTTTAAAATAGATTAGTGGAGATGTAACTGCCAACTCATTCTATTTTTTACAATAAAAGTATTAATAGAATTAACTTCTATTTATAAAAGAATAACGTAATTTTTATTTAGTAATTCTAATTAAATCAAATGTTTTATATATAATCCTTGAGATTTTTAAAATATTTAATTCTTATAATGCAATAACTAAAAGCAATTTAAGTATCCTAATGTCACGCTCCAATCACTCTTAAACCACAATTATTCAAATTGTTCCCAAAACATAACATTAATAACCAAAGTCTTCTTTAGTTCTAAAAAAGGATGTTTGTCACTCACAAAAGTATTCTATATCAACGCAACTAACCAAATTGTCACATACAAAAAGTATATAAAAAATAGCTTTACTCAATTTAATATGATGACCCTAGCTAGACTCTACTTTGTCAATCACGTGTAATATTAGGGTTATCAGCAATCTCTCTATCTTCTAGAAAAATAGCAACAAGGGATGAGTTGCCTACTGAATAAGGGTAACTGACCATACCCTTAAAATCAAATAACTCAATATATATAAAAATTAGTCAAGTGATTAAAAAATACATATAATACTAAAACACACAGCATTACTCAGCCTATCTGAACAATTAACAAACATCTAAAATCTTATCAAAGCTATGATTAACACTAATATTATTTTATTACTGCCATTTATATTTTATCCTATAATTAATCGAATTGCCTAAGCCCCAGCTTAACCTAACAGGCTTACATTTAATGATCTGTTGACTCATCTCTACTCATCATAATCTCTCACTAAGTAGAAACGTAATTAGATGTATTAATGTCGGCACAGGGTATCTCAGTTTTTCAATCTAATTTAGTACCTTAGTATCACTCCAGTACCTAGCCATCGGCACAGGATATCCCTAAGATTCAGGATTTTTCAATACCACTTCGATATCTAGCCATCAGCATAGGACATTTTCAGGACCCAAAATATCATGGTACTTGTTCTACAGGCAGATACCTAGCCATCACTAGCTTATATTTAACCAACCTATCAATCTATGACCAACGTTTGTAGCCTATCCTAGGCAAGTAATAGATTCACGATTTACATCATTTATTCACAACCTATTATAAGCTAGTCTCTATTTAATTTCATGAACATGATTTATTTACCTTAATACTCTTACTTATACTCATGTGCAACTGAAAATTGAATTAACGTATTTTTTGCCGAATTAACAAGCGATACACTTCATAATACATAATAAAATATAAAGTTGAAACACCTTGTACTTTGTTAATTATTAACATAAATAATAATCTATTAATCATTAATTTAATTAATGACAAATTCAAAATATAATTCACTATAAATTAATTTTTTAATAAAAATTCAAAGTTTCAAGAACTGTACACTATTCTAAGAACACGGTATAAGGTTACCCTTACCTAACTCAACTAATTGATAGCTCAATTTACTCCTTAATTCGAACTATCGATCTAGGCATGAAAAAATTCTATTAGACTAATTTAAGAAAATTTTCAACTCAATTATACTTAATAATCTAACATTATTCCTTTTTTCACTTTATTCTTAATTATTAAAAACAAATCCTTACTTAACCTAACAACCTTAATTATAAAAATACCCTTAACTATTAAAAATCCTATTTTACCCTCATTTTTTAATTAATACAAAAATATACTTCTTAGAATTAAATTTCAATTTTATCCTTAATTTTTTGCATTTCATATTTGCCACTTAATACAACTTAAATTTTCCTAAATCGCCTTCTTCTTCACCCTCTCCTCTTCTCCTATCTCCTATTTTTCTTTTATTTTCCAGCCACCTTTTCTCCATTTTTATTTTTCCCGAGACTTCAATTTATTGTTCCAAACAATCACAATATACAATCTAACTATAAACTAGTGTAGGATGAATAAAACTCACAATAAGAGGCATATAGTTGTTGCTGAAAATTTTTTACGTATGTGAAGTCTATGCCTTTCTAAGAGATTTTTAGATTGCTAACTTTCACAATTTCCTCATAATTTGTGACAAAACAAACAAAATGAGGGAATACATGAGAAAAGTTTCACATACAAGAGAAAGATGGTGTATTTAAACACTTACCAACAAGAAAAAATAGAGAGGAGGAAGAAGAAGATAACCTATTTTCATTGAGGGTTTAATTTCTCAGTTGTTGTCTTCTATTTATACCCCTCAGTTTATTTGTTTTATGGGCTGGGTTGATTAGTAATGGTTGGGCTCTTTTATTTCTTTTTGTGGGCCTTACAGTTCTCCCTCTTAAAAGAATTTTATCCTCAAAATTAAATTACGTACTTGAGAATCCAAACAAATGAGAATATTGATATCGAACTTCGTCCTCTACCTCCTAAATTGCCTTTCTTGGAGAATGATGAAGACTCTACAAAAATCTCACTATCATAATCTCCCGTCTCCTTAATGTCCTAATCTATCTATCCAATATCTCCATTGGCTCCTCTTTATAAGTCATATCATTTGTAACTTCGATCTTAGACCTCGATATAACATAGCTAGGATCCAATCGGTACCGTTTTAACATCGACATATGGAACATATTATTAATATGTGATAACTCTAGTAGTAATGGTAATATGTAAGCTAATGGCACCATATGTTGTACAATTTCATATAGTCCAATGTATCTTGGACTCAACTTCCCTTTCTTACCAAATCTCAAAATTCCCCTCTAAGGTGATACCGATAAAAATGTCATATCTCCAATATTATACCCCATCTCCTGACAATGTCGATTTGCATAATTCTTCTACCGACCCTGAGCTGCCTTCAAGCATTGCCTTACCACCCCTATTTTCTCCATTGTCTCCTGAACTAACTCTAGTCCCTCTAATAATCTGGCATCCTCTATCTCCCGACATACCAGATCTCTACATGGGCTACCATTAGTTACTCAAATGGTGCCATACTGATGCTATTATTATACGCAAACTCCATCAAAGCTAGATATCTATCCCAATCACCCTTAAAGTTTAGCATACAGACTCTCATTATATCCTCTAATGTATATATTGTACGCTTTGACTGTCTATCTGATTGAGGATGAAATGCAGTACTCAAATTCAACCTAGTCCTTAAAGTTGTCTGTAAACTCATCCAAAATTGGGAAGTAAATTGAGGATCTTGATCTGACCCAATAGACACTAGAATAATCTCACAATCTCATCAATATACAACTTGGCAAGCTTGTCCAAGGGGTCTGTCTAATGTACAAGTAAGAAATGAGCTGATTTAGTTAACCTATCCACAATCACCCAAATTGAATCATGTCTACATCTGGTCCTCGATAAGCTACTACAAAATCCTTCGTAATTTTCTCCCACTTCCACGATGGAATAGCTAAGGGTCTTAATTTCCCTGATGGTGCCTAATACTATGTCTTGACCTGTTAACAGGTCAAACACCTCAACATAAACTTTGCTACATCTTTCTTCATTTTTGGCCACCAGTAATAAGGTTTTAGGTTCTGATACATTTTTGTAGTACCAAAATGTATAGCATATGGTGTACTATGAGTTTCTTTCAAAATCTCCTTTCATAGTCTACCTGCATCCAGCACTTAAATTCGCCTCCTAATCACCAATGCTCCATATACTCTTACTGAAAAATTAGTCCCTACTGATACACAGTCTCTCTCATCCGCAACAGAAAAGAATCTTGAACTTGTGCCTCTTTGATCCTTTCTCCCAAATCTAGTTAAACCTATAATGTTGCCAATAAACCACTCACATAAGCAATCTCTAATCTTATGTCTAGTCCTCTCAACTCCACCAATGGAGTCATATTGTATCCACTCAAACTAGCCATCTCACTTGAGCTTTTCCCACTTAAGGCATCCGCCACTACATTAGCCTTCTCTAGATAATAATCAATAGTACAATTATAATCCTTCAGTAGCTTGAACCATCTTCTCTACCTTAAGTTTAACTCCCTTTGAGTTATGATATAATTAAGGTTCTTGTGATCTGCAAGGATTAGGAATATCTCCCTATACAAACAATGTCTCCAAATTCTAAGAGCATGCACAATCACCGCTAATTTCATATTATGGATAGGATAATTCAACTCATATAATCTCAACTAATGAGAGGCATAAGCTATCACTTCTCCATGTTGCATCAATACACTCTCCAATCCTACCCTCAGAGTATTAGTATATACCTCAAAACCTCCACCACTCAATGGTAACACCAAAATTAGGCTAAAAGTCAATCTCTGCTTAGGGCCTATTTGATTGGATGTTAATTAAATGAAACGGAACGAAATAAAACGGTTTATAATGGAATGAAATATAATATAGTGAAAAGTTGTTTGGGAGGATGAAAGTGTTCATAATGTAATGTAATGAAATGTTGTTTAGAAGATGGATGGAATGGACTGTAATGTATAATAAATGACTATTGTACCCTTATATAACATTCTCACTCAACCTAGAACCGAAAATGAAAAAACACTCAAATGTTATGGTTTTAAAACAATAAAAACCTGTGACTTACGAAAAACATGTCAACTGTGACAAACAATTAAAGTCACGGTTGTGACTTGAATAATAATTTTATATATTTTTCTATTTTCATTAATAAAAATTTTATTATTTTATTATTAATTATATACGATTTATTATTATTTATATAAAATATTATTATTAATCATTTAATATATTTTATTATATTAAATATTATTCTATTCTATTTAATTTATATTTAAAAATAATTTATTTATATTTTTATTTATATAGAAATATATTTGTGACTTACCAAAAACATGTCACGACACTGTCATAAAAATTTTATTATTTTATTATTATTATATACAATTTATTGTTAATTATATAAAAATATTATTGTGTTGTGTTAGTTGTTATTAGGGTAGGGTAAGAAATAATTGGTATTGTGAAAAATTATTCAGGGTATATTAGATAGTATATATTTATTAATTTACATTCCATCTTAAAACCCCTTGAATCGAAGGTTTCTTATTTTCACTATTTAGGATGGAATGGAACGTAACAAGAAACCCTCCGCTTCCATCTCATTCCTTTATAAAACCTCCTTCCAAACAATGAAACTGTGTTATGTTCCTTCCAATTCTATTATAAAACTCTCAACCAAATAGACCCTTAATCTGCTCAAAACTTTCCTGACACTGATTGGTCCACTCAAACTGAACTCCTTTCTTCAATAGCTTGGTCAATGGGCTATTTATCATTAAAAAAATCCTTTTATAAATCTCCAATAATACCTAGCAAGTCCTAGAAAACTCTTTACCTCTAATGTATTTCTAGGTGACTCCCATTTTATAATTACTTTTACCTTGGTAAGATTAGGCATCACTCCCTCTCGAGACACCATATGCGTAACGAAACTATCTACTCTATCCAGAACTCACACTTACTGAACTTTGCATATAATTATCTCTCCTTCAATATCTATAACACAATTATCAAATATTGCTCATACTCCTCTTTACTCCTTGAATACACTAATATATCTTTAATGAGCACTATTACAAAATGATCCAGATACTCATGAAAAGTTTTTCTCATCGTTGTCATAAATGCGACTGAAGCATTAGTTAACGTAAAAGGCATCACAAAAAACTCATAACGTCCATACTGAGTATAAAAAACTATCTTGGGAATACTTAACTCTGCTATCCTTAACTACTAGTATCTCAATCTCATTTCAATATGACAGCTCCCTTCAGCTAATCTAAAAGATCATCTATCCTTAGTAATAGGTACTTGTTCTTCACGGTTACCCTATTTAGCTATCATAACCATGTAAAGGCTCATGCTATCATCCTTTCTCTTCATAGATAACACTAGAGCTCCCTAAGATGATGTGCTTGGTCTAATAAATCTCTTTTTCAACAACTCCTCTAACTTCCTTTTTAACTCATGTAATTCAACAATAGCCATCCCGTAAAGTGCAACAAAAATTGATGCAGCTCTAGACATAGTCTCAATGGTGAAATATATCACTTATTAAGGGAGTAAACTTGGTAAATCATCTAAGAATACCTCTAAAAATTTCCTCACCAGAGGAATATCCTCTAACCCAAGATTCACCTCCCTCTTATCTATACTATGAGCTAGATATGCCTTACATCTATCCAATATCAACCATCTAGCAATAATGTCCAAAATCACACATAATAGGACCACTCTACGATCCGCTATGAATATCATTTTTCATTTACCCAAAGACTATCATCACCTTCTTTGTATAACAATCCATTATGACCTAATGTTGTGCAACCAATCCATCTTAAGAATTACATCAAATTCTCTTAAATCCATTACTATCAAGTTAGTTAATAGCTCCACTCCACCAATCCTCATTGGTATCCCTCTCCTTACATTAATACATTATTTACCACCACGCAGTCTCCTACTGGCAACCATACTCTTAGGTCATATCCTAATGGACTAACATCTCCCAAAACTCTAGAGGCAAACTGTAAAGAAATGTACGAATATGTAGATACTGGGTTTACTAACACATAAGCCTTAATATCAAATAATAAAATCGTACTAGAAATTACATCATTGGTTGCAGGTGCCTCAGCCCTCATCATATGGTATATCATTGCTTGAGTTTGACCCTATGCTAAGGATGTCCCATTAGTACCTATACCCACTGTTGGTCCTCGTCTAACTCCTTTACCACCACCTCTACTACCAATTCTACCCAAACCTTTACCTACACCAAAGGCACCACTCTGACCACGAATTGTCTCCTCTGTCTCACTCTCGTACTCCTCCCTACTATCAGATAACTCCTCTATGCCCCCGCTCTCCACAAATATAGCATGCCTGGCTGATCCCAATGGGTCCCCAACATGATCTTTTGCGAACTCTTCCGCAGGTAGCATAACTTTGTAACCCTCTAACTCCTCTATTAAAAGGTCATTTGAACCTCTAACAAACCCCTCTGTCAGATCCAACTAATGGTGTATTAATAATGTTATGTTGTCTTGAATCCCCACCAGCTCCTCGATCCTTACCAAAATAGTATAAACTACCACTCCTACTCAATGTAGCATTGGATCCCCTAGATCCCCTTGCACCAATAGACCATGAATGACTAGCTCCCTTTTTAACAGATTGACTCTCTTCTCCATAATGACTCTCTGGTCGCCTCTTTAGCTCTCCTCTCCTTCTGTCTTATTCTATCACATATTCTACTCTGAGTGCAGTCTCTAGTAACTTTTTGAAATCAAAAGTGGTAACTCCCAAACCTAAACGAATATCCGTCCTCAAACATTGCTCAAATCAATAACATCTATCCTTCAGATTTTTCACAACCTCTAATGCATACTTAGACAATGTTGCAAAGTGAGCCTGATAATCTACCACCGACATCTCTCCTACCTAAACCAAACTCATAAATTCCATCTTCTTTCAATCTCGATATATTCGTAGAGTGTATTTCTCTCTAAATTCTCTCTGGAACTCCTACCAAGTCATCTCTCGTGCCTTATAAGATCTCTTTACTAACTTCCACCAAGTCAGCGCATTGCCTTAAAATAATGAAACGATATACTACAAACTTCTCTCTAAGGTACACTATAGACAGTCAAAAACTAACTCTATCTACACCCACCATGCCTTAGCCTCCTTAAGATGAGTAGTACCTTGAAACTCCACTGCACCCATCATATGAATATGCTCATAGTTGTGATCCACCCCTAGAATCACCACAGGTTGGAGCTACAATCACAATCTATGACATTAACTAAAAGAACTACATCATCTATGGTGGCACTGACACCTCTCTTCCTACTCGATCTATTATGGAATCCCCTTGATCAGGCACATCTAGAGCACAAATCAAATTACCCGATTCTCCATTCGACTCTAGGCTAATAGTATCATCTTCTGAAACCATCCTAGATAAGATAAGAACATATCATTACTTTTTTCCTTAATTTGTCCCTAAAAATGTAAACTCACTTCGATACCACCTAATGTGACGCTCCAATCACTCTTAAAACACAATTATCCAAATTGTTCCTAAAGCATAACATTAATTACCAAAATCCTCATTAATTCCAAAAAAGGATGTTCGTTAGTCACAAAAGTAATCTACGCAAATACAACTATCTAAACTGTCACATATAAAATATATACAATGAAACAAATTTACTCCATTTAATCTGTTGGCCCTACCTAAACTCTACTCTGCCAATCACGTGCATTGGAGTTATTAACAATCTCTCTATCTTCTAAAAAATAGTGGTAAGGGGTTAGCTGCCTACTCAGTAAGGGTAACTGACCGGACCCTTATGTTAGTTTATGTTTTTTATGTAATGATTAGGTTGTATCTTTTTTGGTGATTGTTTAGTTAATAAATTATCTATGTTATGGATATTTATTTAATCAACTAGCTTATAAAATAAAACTCGTAGAATAGATATATATTATAAATAAAATTATCATGAAATTACAATTGTAAAATTTATAATGCATATCATTACTTTGATAAAATTTTGGATGTTTGTTAATTGTTTTGATAGGTTGAGT
>JANIPN010000217.1:53190958-53201220 GCA_027478595.1 Erythroxylum anguifugum | reverse complement strand
ATTTCATATTTAAATTTATCATTCAGTCTTTTCTGACATTTATTTTCTTTTTTAAATAGAGAGCATAAAGATGAAATTAGAAGCAAAGAGATTGTTAACGTTGAAGGAAGACATAAAATTAACTTCCCATCATGGTTTAGGACTAGAGTAAGTTATTTATGGAATGGTGTGAAAAAATGAAAATTGTAGATGAGATTAAATTCTAATTATATTTTTTTCTATTGACAATACGATTACATAACCGTAAATTTCCAGAGGCGATGATAACATTATATACTTTGGCATATGGGCCTCATATGTCTGAGAAAACTTATACAGGTTAAATTGTTATTGGAATTAGATTTCATATAAAAGATTGTGAAAATCGAATTAGAAGCCAAAATTGTGGGTTTATTACTGAGGGACAACATAAGGATGATTTTATTGACTTCTACGTTGTCATCTCGAAAATAATGGAGTTGCATTACATTAAGGATAAAAAGGTTGTTCTATTTAAGTGAAAATGATTTAGTCTTGGTGATAAAGGGATTAACATAAAAGTGAATGACAATATTACTAACATCAACGTTAGTAAGCCATGGTATGATGATGAACCATTTGTGCTTGTAAGTCAAATGAAGCAATTATTCTACCTCAATAACACTGTATTGTGTAGAAATTAGAAAGTTGTTCAAAAGTTTCAACACTAAAATCTTTTTTATTTTTATGAAAGGGAAGATGATCCAATGGGTGAAGATAGTGATGAAGTATATCAAGAGGTTGACTTAGAGCTAAATGATGAAGCCCTAGAAATAGAAGATGCAGATATGTCATCACTTCATAGGAGAGACGTTATCCCAATAAACTATAACCAAATGAAGTACAAGCCAATCTTATCTGAGAAAGAGATTAAGACTATATTGAGTATGAATTATATGACAATGATAATACTTTAGTCGAATATAATAGCGATGAAGAGTCGAATCATAATGCAATTAGTGATGATGATTTTTAAGATCTTGATCATAATGATTGATGGTATCATGAAAGTGCTTTTTATAATGTCTCAAATGTAATGTTGGTAACATTTATGATGAACATGTGAGTATTGTTGATGATTGACTTATGTTAATGCGATTAATATTAATGATTAAATGTATATTGATAATGATGATTGGATGTATCATGAAAGTGCTCTTTTTATTATATCAAAAGTAATGTTGGTAACATTTATGTTGAACATATGTGTATTGTTGATGATTGACTTATGTTAATGCAATTAATGTTAATAATAAAATGTATATTGATAATGATTGGATGTATTGTATTGTTATTAAAATTTATGCTTTTTATAGATATCTAATATAATGACATATGGTAGAAACAAAAGGAAAAATGTGGCAATTATGGAACTTGTAGAATATAGGGATCTGCAACTTCAACGAGATCAATTAGTTGGTGTCATCAATTCAATTCCTAGAGAACAATAACAACAATCCTCGAATGCCAATGAATTTAGTCATACACAACTTCATTCTACCTTAAACAACAATGAAGCAAATAGTGTAGGTTTGTTAATCTCTAACACCTAAAATTGGACTTATGCTCAAATATATATTTATATATTTTAATATTTCCTTATCATTATTGATTGTTCTCAGGTTCCAATGCTAATACTAAAAAAAGATGTAGAGGTAAAACTAGAGGTTGTGAATTGCAACAAATGAATGTTACAATAATTAGCAAGTTGTCAATACAGACTGATACTCAGCAAGGTCTTCCTGTAGATAAGATCCAATCTGCAAAATTGTCAAGTGAGATGGGGATTATTGTGAGAACAGAATTTCCTTGTCAGAAACATGTTAAGGACTTACTTACTTAAAAATGTTTTGGATAAAGTTGGGTAATTTTTTAATATATTTAACTATATGCAATATTGTTTCAATTATTTTAAGATTAATTACAATATTAATTATTGTTTACAGTTGAAATTGAATATTGTTGATAACGAGAACCTAGTTGTTTCCAATTGCGTGACTTCATAATTGAAACTAAGGACCAAAGATCGTTGTTTTAAGTTGCATCGGTATTATAAATCTTTTCCTTCTGATGTGGAGGCACAGGTACATGTTCCCGAACAAATGTATCAAGAAAATTAGAATAATTTGTGTGATTATTGGGCTAACCTAAAAGTTCAGGTTTGTTTTTCCTTCATATTTGCTTCCATTAATCTTGTTAGATGATTTAACGACTACCTAATCTTTTTTCTTTATTTAGGAAAATTATGAGAAGACAAAGGTCAGTAGAGGAAAAATGAAAACACCTCACAACTAAGGGTCCAGATCCTTTGTTGTTATTCGAAATGAATATGTAATTTTTTTGTTTGTAAGTTATAATTATATCAATAAACACTATTTTATTTATTATGCCTTATATTTTTCTTTCATAAAACAGAGTGAGAAGGAACTAGATGGACAAGACCTTGATATGATCACACTATACAAAGTCACTCACTATAAGGAAGGTAAAGGGTGAATGTCAGAAGAAGCAGAAAGTAACTATGTAAGTATAAAAGTTTGTCTAGTATTTTAGTTCATTTGTTAATGTAGTAGTAAGTAATAATATTTGGATTAATTGTTGGTTTTGTGTTTTAGTTAGAATAAGATGTAAGATTTGTTAGAAAATTCTATGTCTGAGGGGAATGAGGTCAATGTAGAAGACATTTGTAATACCGTACTTAGTACATGTTCTGGCTATGTCAAAGGTCTTGGCTACGACCCTAAGCCAAATGTTTCAACCTCATAAAAAATAAAAGTCATTCAATAACTTTAAGAGGAAAATAAGGTGCTTAAGGCTAAATTACAAGAAACTCGAGCAAAATTAGCCAAACATGATAAGTTATTCAGAAGGTTACTTGACCAAGATTATGAAAATGAAGAGGAAAGAGAATGGTATTAATTATATCTCTTATACTTTTTTTCAATTCATGTTTCTATTATAATGTAAATTTAATACTTTTCTCAAATTACAGAATTGATAAAGATGCAACTGTAGGTGATTATGTCGTGAATAGTAAAGTTATATGATGTTTGCTTAATTAGAACCTATTGTTTCAATACTCACAATACTTTTTATATATTTTAACTAATCTTTTAGGATTATTATAGGTTCATCAACATAGACAATATTAGCTAGTCATTCCAGTTATGTTGTAATTTTTTTTATAATTTTAGCATTTATAATATGCAAAGTGGTTTTTTTAATTATTTTGTTTATAAAAACTGTTAAAGTTGTAATTAAAATCTTATACATGAAGAATATTCTTTTTGTTGGTATAATTTAATGATATTTTTCTTTTTATAGACAATGCTTTGAATTTTCAATTATTTTTGTACAATTTATTTGTATAATAAATTTACAACAAAAATATATCAGTAAATTATATACAATAGTATGGATAAAAAATATAACAAACAATTTATTTCAAAATTGTATAACATTTGGTTTAAACGAAGCTAATCATATTTAGCTACGTTTCCAAAAGCGTAGCTAAAAACTTTCGATTACAATTTTAGAAACGTAGCTAATAGTATTTGGCTATACAAAAATGTAGCCAAAACTATTGGCGATTATTTCTCAAAATGTAGCTAACAGTTTTTGGGTACGCTGGCAACTATTTCTAAAAACTTCACCTATAGTTTTCAGCTACAGAGGTTTGGGGATCGCTTGGGCAACAAAATGAAAACGTAGCTAAAAACTATAGGCGATGTTTTTTTTTCATTTTTAGCTACGATTTTTTTCACTGTCAAGTGTCAATTTTGTTGTAGTGATTTGAACTTTTGTTTTCTTTAATCAATAAAAAACTTACTAAAATGGGTGATGCAAAAGAGGATAAAGTATATAGAAGAAATCGGTGGAATAAGGATTGGGAATTAAGTTGATATTAAAGATAAGGACTTAAATTTAGATTATGTTAAGATTCTTTATTAGATAGAAAGTAGTAGTAAGTTAAATATGTTACACTATTTTAGATATATTATCCAAGTTGTATAAGACTTATAGAATTTCTATTATAATAGGATTTTAATTATGAATCCTTTCTTACTAGAATAACGATTCTAAGAACTCTATATATATGTGTACTCATCCCTTCAAAAGAATAAGCAATTTGGAATATTTTTTAAAACTTGAGTTTTCAACTAGAATGTGTGATGATTTCTTCTAAAAGTGATTCTTAGACTCTTGGAGTGATTCATAGTTTCCTACCTTCCATTCTACATTAGAGCCTGAAATCCTAAGCCTAAATTTCTCATAATTAAACCTTAAAATTTTAGCTATGCAAAACTCAAATTTTAACATTCCTAGCCAAAATTCATAAAACTTATATTCCAACAATCTAATATCAGCCATCTTTCCTAATTTTGTGATTTTTAACTAATAGTTAGTAATTATTCTTTGTCCTAAATCAATTTAGTATCAGAGCTTTGGTTCACAATAGTGACATGCAGTGGAAGGGCATATGGAAGAATATTCAGCGACCTAGGGCAAGATGAAATACTTCTTAATATTGCAAAAAAATTGAGCATCGATGTTCCTCATTCATAAGATGTCCCAAAAACCAACTATATGTAACAATTCCCGTAAGAAAACATGTTCAATAAATTTTAAGGAGGTTAGACAATCTTGACATACTTTGCGTAAAAGTCAAAACTCCCACAAGAAAAAACTATACTAACCAACAACCTATACTTGATGTTGAACATAGAGAATGTGGTAATAAGCAAAAATAAAGGACTGATATTGATCAACAACACAGAACATAAGGGAAATCATTGCTGAAAAACCATTTACTAATTTTGATTCCTCAAATTTAGTAGATCAATTTGAATCTTCGAGCCTACATGTAGAAGGTGCTAAAACACTTAATGATATGGAGAGTTTAACAATGGAAGATGATCATGACATGGAGAGTTTGACAATAGGAGATGATCAAAGTGTTAAAGATGAAGAAAAACATAACGAAGTGGATTATTTGGAAAACCTTAAAGTTGAAACAATCGGATAAATAGTTTAAACACTTAAATGACAAGATGAAACAACTTTGCAATAGGTTGACCGAATAGGATAACAAGCTAAAATAACAGAACATGGAGTTGGAAAGATTAACCAACAACTACTTGGGGTTCGGAGCTTGTTGGATCAAAATTTGCTAATATCATTGGTATTGTTGATGAAGATTGTTGTAATGGTTGATGAAGGAGAAGTAGACTTGAATGAAGATGCATAATTAGTACAACATAGGAATTAAAAAAAAGAAGAAACTATGAGTGCACTTGCAAACTCAAAATTTCGCAATGATGGTAAGTTAGTACATTTGACTACAAGAAGCAACAATACATATGTTCTTTATGCCTATGTTGTAGACAAGTCAAGTGATTTTGTTATGAAACCATTGGCAAATATTTTGGCCAAAACTTATGATGTTGTCCATATTACTAAAATTTTCTTCAAAGAGGTTGTATGTCTCTATGGATTACCTTTAACCATCGTCTCTAATCGTGACATAAAGTTTATAAGTTATTTTTGGAGAACTCTATGGAAAACATTAAACACTAAGCTTCAATTTTCAAGTTCTTTCTATCCCTAAACTGATGGACAAACAAAGGTGTGAATAGAAGTTTAGGGGACTTGTTAAGATGTTTGATTAGAGACAATATAAAAAATTGGGACCTAATTCTTCCTAAGGTAGAATTTGCATACAATAGTTCTATAAATAGGTCTACTAGTAAGAGCCCTTTTCAAATAGTTTCAAAAGTTCAACTACGAAAGCCTATTGATTTGGTTCCTTTACCACTAACAACACGAAGCTGAAAGTTTTGCACAACATATAAGAGACATCTTTTATAAGATACGATAAAAAAATAACAACTGATAGTTTGTCTTATAAAGAAAATGCTTATTAATATCGCCGATTAGTAGAATTCAATGAAGGGGACATAGTGATGGTTATGATTTTTCAAGAGCGTTTTAAAAAGGAAGAATATAAAAGATTTCAATCATGGAATGCTAGACCTTATAAGATCATCAAGAAGATAAGTGCTAATGTTTATGTTTTGGTATTACCAAGTGACATAGGAATAAGTCCTATCTTTAATGTTATAGACGTAACTATATATAATGGACTAGATGATCAATCTCCTACTGTAGTTGTAAGAATTCCAACTTTTCCCCACCTTAAAGAGGAGGTAGAGGATATTCTTGATAAATAAATTGTAGCCACAAAAGATGGAGGATATCGACAATTTCTTGTCAAGTAAAGAGGAAGACTAATTTCTGACGGTACTTGGGTTCCAGAATCAGAATTTCAAAAATTGAATCCAAACTTATATGATTAGTATTCATCACATTTTATGTTGAAGACGACTTTAGACAAGCCGGGGAGAATTGATGTCAAAGAGATTAAAGTATATAAAAGAAATAAAAGAGAAAAAATTAGTCAACCACAAGTCATAATTTGGTGTGATGAAGATTAAGAATTGAGTTGACATCAAAGATAGGGGTTGAAATTTGGATTGTGTTAGGATTCCTTATTAGATAAGAAGTAGTAGTAAGTTAAATATATTATTCTATTTTAGATATGTTATCCTCTATTATAATTGGATTTAAATTAGGAAACCTTTGTTACTAGAATAGTTCTAAGAACTTTACAAATATGTGCACTCAACCTTCAAAAGAATAAGCAATCTAGAATTTTTTTTACAAACTTAAGTTTTAAATTAGAAGGTGTTATGCTTTCTTCTAAGAGTGATTTTTAGACCCTATAAGTGATTCCTAGTTTCCTACCTTCCATTTTTTTGCGTTAACCATAAGATTTCAACAATTAAAATCCTAACTACCGGCATATTAAACCTTGGAGTCCTAGACCTAAATTTTTAGCAATCAATCCTTCAAATTTCAGCTATACAAAATATGAATTTATAGCATTCTTAGCCAAAATTAAACTTTTAAACTTGATATTCCAGCAGTCTAATATCAACTATATTTTGTAATTTTGTAATTTTTGGCCACTAATTAATAATTCTTCTATTTGTCCTACATTAATAGGACTTGGTTACTACTACATTAATCTATTCAACTTCTTGACAGGACACTTTATAAGCTTAAGCCCAAGTTATAATCCTAACGGGTGAAGTCTTGTATTTCCAAGTATATATGTGGGTGTCATAGGTACAATAATTTCCTATCAATCGGCTCCACTTTCACAACTACAAAATAAAAATTGGGAGGCCCATTTAAACTTTTAAGATGATTTTTCTGCTTACCAGAATACTTAACCCTTGAATTAGTAGTCCTTTTATCCATCTTCAAGTTCTATATCAAAATTAACACCATCAAGTTGAGTTTGTAACTTTGTACGAGTTAAACTCTTTGGATTTTAATTTGATAAGTGTAAGGAATATATGGAGAGAGGGAGGTCTGACAGTTTAGTGATCCTTCACATTGTATTGATGTGAGGTCATGTTGATGTGATCTTAGCCCTCCCAGCCTTCTCCGTATAAATATAATCCGGCAAGCAACCTATGTTCTAAGTTTATGCCTTCTCCATATACTCGAGTTGTCAATAACATGAAATATAGCATTAAAAATCGTCATTTGTCAGTTATCGATCCTTGTCCTAAATAATACCGTATGAGAAAACCGACAGCCATTGACAATACCGAGGTTACCCCACATGCGACTTTTGCCAGTTATTGTGGATACAGGTATCTCGGGTAGGCTGAAATTGATTAGAAAATTGAATCTATCAGTTTTGTTCCAAGACATATCCAAAATAGTCATGGAATATTAACTATCCAGAAAGTGAGAAAACAAATAGATTCTGTACAAATCACTACAGTTGTTATGAATCTTTGCCATGTTATAGAATAAACTTCACACATTCAGACACACTTGCATATACTGCATCATTCAGACAATTTCATAGGAATGACTCGGGGTTGAAGAAATTAGGAGAAACTATCCTCGTACGTTTGTAATAGAATCTTAACTCATAAAGATGATATGAGAAACTATTATGTATTAACTCCAATTCCTTGTCTATCAGCAAGGCAATTTCGACTAGGAGATATAAGCAAACCCATGATTGAGTACAATTAGATGACAGAACAAACGTCGAAATTCCATCAGCCAGAAATCACGGTGCTTTCCTTGTGTTTACAGATCTAAAGAATTAAGCTCTTTTATGGGCTTTTCCAGCTACCATTGGAAACCCATCTAGAGATTAGCCCAATTAGATTCATGGATCCTGTTCCTTAACGTTAATATTTTCAAATTACTTCCATGAACCCACCTTTCCAGGAGTAAGTAACCAAACCTGACTCACTGAGAAGCGCAGGAGGCGCCATGTCGGAGGCATAAAGAGCGTAAAAGAAGCTTTTTTAGACTTCACCAATGACCATGTCCCCGAAAAGTTGCAGAGAATAAAGGGTTTTGAGATAAAAAATAATTCTAAATGGAAATGAGCGTTTTGTTTCCTTGGATGCCCACCAGGTATTTGAGTGGAAAGCTTCGATCTTTGGATTGACTTTTCCTTCCCTTCCAAGTCATACTATCTGTTATGTCTCACCCTTTTGCCAATACATCTATGATCTATCCAAAACACTAGAAAAGCAAGGCTACTTTTTTTTTTGGCACGCTTTAGATGAGTGATGCAACAATATGCATAATGATAATGAATAGAGATGACAGAAGCTGCTTTTTATTTTCCTTTTTGACTGTCTCTAATTTCCCGGCTTAAATAAGCTGACATCAATCATAATACTGAGAGCGTACCGGCAATATACTTGATAAAGAAATTTTTCTTCAGGTTTGCCTATAAACTTTGAGATCCGAGCCTTCATCTTTATGGCTTTTTTCCCCCTACCTACTCCTTGGAAATTAAAGGAAAAAAAGGCCAATTGATCCCACGTTTCTTTTGCCTTGATTGAGTGGGATGATCAAGTTATTTCACAATGATAGGCTGTGTAATGAAGAGAGGTCAGTTTTATTAGGACTCTGGAAGTTGAGCAAACATTTAGCATCATTGTTTGATACTTTATGAGATTGGTAAAAAAGTTCTATACTATGCCAAGTAAAAGACTTTCTTGGACACGCTCCATGTCCCGCTCTAGCAAGACGGCGATCTTCCTAGCCTTCCCTTTCTCGATGATATATTCCTTTCGCAAGGAATTCTATGTGCTTGGATTATTTCTCAAAAAAGAAAAAGGAAGAAATTTATGTTCTTTTGATCGTCTAACGTGATTTGATCAATCATAAGCACTAAAATATTCAAATATAACGAATTCACTACATAAAAATTAAGAACTAGTGATAGAAAATTACCAATGGAAATCAATTTCTATCGATAACATAGTCCCAAAAAAATTCGTTTAGCGACCATACTAATATCTGTCGGTAAAAATGGAGAGAAATCATTTCGTAAAAATTTTCGACAGACTTTAACGACGGTATAAAATCTCTGTCAGTAAAGAACGTGAGAATTGTTGGCGGAATAAAATGAAAACGACGGCATAAATAAAACAAAAACGACGTCGTTTAGTTTGAAGATGTAAGGGGAGGAGCCTCCTCCCCCCTACGTCTTCTTCTTCATTGTTCCTCTCTCCCCTACCTTTTCTCAAGCGTTTTTCCTCTCTTTGGTTTCTCTGTCATGAACTATTCTGCTCATTGATATTTGTCTTTTCCAACCACTATCATTGTGTCTTTCGATGGAGGTATTTTGCCAGCTTTTCATCTCTGTTATTTCAACATATGTTGGATGTATTTGGGTATTTAATAACATTCGGTTATTTGGATATTCTGTTATTCGAAAAAAAATTAATATATAAATGTTAGTGAAGGAAGAGACAAGACATGAATTTGGTTGCGATGTTGAGATGAATTTATGATGTATGTAAGGTATTTGATGAAATGCTTATTATGTTGATGTTTATTGTATGTGAGTGTTCTGCGTAATTTAAATTGATAGAAATCTATTCATTTAGATAACTTTGATACAAGTCTCTATAATGAAAAAATGAATCATTCTTACATTGAAAAAATGCATCTTCATCTTAATGATTTCTAATTTTCTTTATATTGTGTTAAATCTATTTAAATCTCTTTCATCCCTCTCTTGACCTTTATAAAACCTTTTAGAGCCTCTTACATACCTAGCTAGTTGGTATCTGTAGTATAAAGGAGTAAGCAATAAGGTGGAAAGATGACATTGCACTCGAAATAATGGT
>JANIPN010000217.1:53174674-53190858 GCA_027478595.1 Erythroxylum anguifugum | reverse complement strand
ATTTGTTTTCAATTAAGAAACATAAGATTTGTTCTTTCTTCTTTTTCTCTTAATAAATTGAATTCTTCATATGTTTTTATTATTTATTAATTTTCTCATAAAACAAACTATATATACAAATTAATATATTGTGAATTAATATTATAACGTAACACAAATAAATAAAGTATATATATAATATAACATTGTTATAACAACAAAACAATAAAATAAAAAAATTATTATACATACTTACCGACAGAAAATTGCCCGTCGGTATGAACAACATTTACCAACGGTATAGTATATCTGTCGGAAAACGTGGTTGATATACTTTCGCTTTACTGACCAAACAATGACCGTAGCTAAATTTCTCTGACGGAATCTTACTAGCCCATTCCGTCGTTATATAAATACCGACAATAAAGTTCTGTCGTAAATTTCGTCAATATATTGCGACGGAATATTTCGGTCGGTTTTTTACCTACGGGCCAAACACCGACCGATTTTTCCAGGCACCAAATTCCGTCGGTAATTAATTTCACCGACAGAAATCGTGTACTTACCGACGGTATTTTTCGTCAGTGAATTGATGATTTCTTGTAGTGTTCAACAGTCTAAAGATGTTGATGAGAGTCAAACCTATCTTCATGCAGTGGGTGGTAGGGATCCTCATGGAAGGATATTCGGCTTAGATTCATTTGCGAATATATGTTATTCAGAATCCTCCACATCCAATATAGCAACATCGGCGGTCCGCACCTAGTAAAGTCTATGAGCTTCGAAGCATAGTACAAGCACTGGCAACTCATTTGCAATAGTCGATGGAGTATATAACCCAACTCTATAATGAGGTAGATGAGATAAAGGAGAAGGACAATACCTCATTGCAACATTCAGAGCATTCGCACTCACCAAATGAATAGCGTAATTATAGTCACCAAATGAATAGTTGTTAATTACTTATTGTTGTTCAAAATAATTTTTATTATCAATTAAGATAAGTTTTACTTTATGTCATTAATCAACTTTTTGTTTTAACAAATTAAATGTAGAAATAAATCAAAATATTATCAACAAACAACTGATAATTGTATAAATTAGGCATCAATCTTAAGATTATCAAATAAAATTAAATATAGGGAAAAAATAAAAAAATAGTATCAGTATCGATGGAAAACCAAAATTTGTTGGTAAAATGTTATCAATTTATTGATAGACAATTAAGTTCTGTCGGTATAGTTAGTCGCGAATTTACCGACGGAGCTGCCAATCCTTGTCCGTCTGTCGCTAAATTTAGCGACTGAAAGAAGCGTTCTGTCGAAAAATTTACTGACAGCTCAAAATTACAGTCACTATATTTAGCGACAAAAAATAAAATATCCGTCGGTAAATTAGTGACGAAAAGTCTGTGCTTCGTCGGCAATTATTACCTACGTCTGATTCTCGACGACTTGTTCCATTGGTAAATTCCGTGGCAAAATTAGCTTACCGACAGAAAATCTATACATGTCGTCGCTAAACCTTATTTTTCTTGTTGTGATTTAACATAAAACAAAACAACCTTTTTGTTAAAATTTTATCTATTTTTAATATAAACTATGTATTTGACTATTAAATATTGCATTGAAATAATTTATGTAACGAAAATCTTCTTTTAGAGTTCATAATAGTATAAAATTCTTTTAACATTTTAAAATGATAAAAAATGATTTTTAGAATAAGTGAAATCACATTATGAAACTTTTACCATAAATAATGATTTATGACTATTGCATAAAAAGTGACTTCTTATGATATGGTTACCAAGTTTTTGTTTAAACAAGAATTTCTATTTAATGTTAAAGTTTAGATTATAAATCTTAAGATGCTAATTAATATTTGCAAATATTTTTAATGAAAATCTTAAGGAGGATCATATTTTTAACTAAGTTGATTTATTTGGGGAAGCATATACATTAATTCTTGTAGTAATCAAAATTTGAGTTCCACATGCCTTCCAAAGACCACCACCCACTAGATACAGACTTTATTACCTTCATCTTCATGTTATCCATTTGTTAATTTTCACTTGCTTCTAAGAGAAGCGCGTGAAGCTTATACGCCAAATCTGAATTTCGGATGAAAAACGTCAAAGCTTTTGTCGGGGCTTGATTGACCCCACCACAGAATAGAATGAAAGTACAGAGTACTATAATGCATTAGATTAGACAATAGCAAAGTAGTAATCTGTAATTGATGTGTCATGAAACGTGGAAGGTAAAAACTGAAGAATGCTCCACGTATACCAGTGGAACCCCTCAGCTAGCGTACGGTTGGATTAGGAATAGGATACACCCAGACCCTGCCTGTGCCTGTGAGTCTCCAACTTTGAGAAATTCTTCCTTAGACTTTGTCTTCCCTCCAAAACTAGTTCAACAATAATACGTAATCAAATAATATACGTATTATTTAATATATAATAATTCATTAATATTGAGATTTTTATAAGTTATTTAATAATTTCATATATTTGCTCTACATAATCATTAGATTTTTTTTTACTTTAAGACTTTTAACATGAGGGAGGCACTTGGAAATCTCTATAAGTTCAAACCGCCTTCATGTATGCAATTGTTTAAAATTTGGAGCTAAAATTTTACCTCCCATAGGGGATCTAACTGGCTCGAATGGGGACTAATTTAGGTGTAGATGACTTAAAAGTGTCTTCTTACCATTGAAACCCTTCTAAAACATTTAGTGAGAAATAAAAAAAATTAAAAATGAAGATTTTTTGTTTATAGGGTTTAGCATATCTTGCTACATAACATACATGGATAACTGGCTTGAAAAGAGAATACATAATATCTATCTATTTACCTATATATCTATACGTGTGTGTATGTATACATCTGTACAGGCAACGTTCGGAAACTAGTGCATTCAGGATTTAACACTTGCAGTTGAGTTGTTTGCTGTTTTCACCTTAATCCACTATATATATACACAAAAGACCCACCACTGTCTCAGGACAGACAAACTGTTGATGATCACCAGTTTGGCAAAATTAAACCTCAAGAACAACAAACGTTAAAAATGGCGAAACGTTTCAAGCTCAGGCTGTCCCGAATGATCCCGTCCTTCCAATCTTGTCGCTCCAAGGACCCATCTTCTCTGCCGTCAAATCCTGTTCCTTCATTTCTCAGACTCGCCCCGGTGGTCGACCTCCGCCCATTGTCTAGAACACCTCACCACTCCATCATCAAACGCCACGTCTCATCGGCGTTCACGTCCATTGGCTGCGGTTTAAGATCAAAGTCCACCTACAACGGTAACGTGTCCGATGCTGACCACTCCAAATCGCCGCCGCCTCCTCCTACACCGGAGTTCCATTGGGAAAGAGAAGATAAATGGCATGTCATAGCTAAAGTCTACGAAGAAAGTAGTACTACTCGTCAGAAAATCTACAGGAACGACGTCGACGTCGTGCTTCCTCCTCCACGGACTCCGAGCTCGATGAGGAAGAAGCGAGGAGCCAAGAAAAAGAAAATGACACCCAAAACTCGAATCAGCACTTCGTCAGCTGATAGCGAGTTGTTTAGCAGTGAGGGTTTTGAAGACGAAACTGACATGAATAATGAAGAAACAGAGACGTTAGTTTCATCTTCCAAGAGCTTTTCAACAGATTCGTCGTCCGAGTTCAATGGCCAACATCTGGAAACCATTCGCGAAACTCCCTTTAGTGGGGCTGCATTTAGCAATCGAAGAAAAAAGGCTAAAAAGGAAAGACGGAGCTTTTCAAAGCAAAGGGCAACCAGGAATAAAGTAAGAAAGAGTTTTGAGTCGATGTCGCCGGCGAGACTTTCCCGATTTCAGTGGCTGATACCGTGCACGGTGGAGGGAAAAGTGAGGGAAAGCTTTGCAGTGGTGAAGAAATCCGACGACCCTTACGAGGACTTCAGGAGGTCGATGATGGAGATGATACTTGAAAAGCAGATGTTTGAAGAGAGAGAGTTGGAACAGCTATTGCATTGTTTCTTATCTCTCAATTCCAGGCATCATCATGGTGTTATCGTCGAAGCTTTCGCCGAGATTTGGGAGGCCTTGTTCTGCAGAAGATCATCGATTTCTAACACAGTTTACAGAGCTCGTTAAACTGCGCGCTAATTATATGATCATCATGGTCTTTCTTTGTAGTTTCGTGTCTTTAATCTCCATGTAATTTAGTAATGTACGATTATCAGTTGAAAAACGCAATGGACATCTCCGTTGTCCGATATGAGACGACCCATCACCAGTCATTTCTATACGAGTCCTTTCACAAGTCTATGAAGTCTCATGCAGCAAATTTCATTTTTAAATAGGGTAGCTCAGTACGTACTGAAATTTTCTAATGTTATCCTCACTGAAAAGCTCTGGTTCCGGTGGAATTGTTTGTCCTGGTCGAGCCATGGTGGAGTCCAATACCATTCTTGTGCTGGTGGGTTAGGTTAGGGCTTGAATTTTCACTGACTAGAGCTGAAGGTTTCTGTATGTTCAGGGAGACTGCTAGTCTTGTCATATTAATGGAAGAAGCTATACAGCTTGTGAATTTTAACCCTATGAATTGATGTAGGCAGTGTCCTCTGTGAAGGGTAAACTTTTGAGTTTTGACCCAAACTGTAGAAGAAGAAGGTTGAAAGTTTTTCCCTTCCCTAGTTTTAATTTCTTTGAAATTAACCTCTACATTAAGCAAAAAGACAACTGTAATTGTGAGGACTTTTTATGGATGGAGACGTATCCTCTGTCCCTAAATTTGTATATCAACCCTGTCTCATAAGATTCAAATAATCTATTTATGTGAGGCAGGCAAGAAATTCTCTGTCCATATAAATAGATGGCTTGGATCTTACGAGACAGGATTGATACATAAATTTGGAGATAGATAATTTCTTGCCCGTTAATATTAACATACCAAGAGGGATTAAACGAAACAGCTAATCAACCGCTGGACACTGGTCATTAAGAAGCAGTCACAAGTGAAAAGTCTCCGTTGAAAAGGCAAGAATAATGACGCAATGTGGGTGCGGTTAAAGTGGAACGGTCACCTTCCTCCGTCTTGTAGGGTTTGATTATTCCATTTCCATTGCACATGGATGCTATCACCCAAAATATGGTTTAATGTGCTCCACTTGGATGGGAACTATCATTAATGTTCGAGATAGCTATAATGGCTACACACGGTTCCATTGTCTCCTCCATCAACTTACTTTCATATATCTTTTATTTTCCTTTTTTGACAATTGATGTAATGAAACTTCGGTGTGTCTGAAATCTTCGGCTCTAGATTCGAATCTTCGATTTTTAAGTCTTTGTAATGGATTGTCACATAGTTTGATTGGTGGTTTTACCAGAGTATTTTTCAGGCGGAGGTAAATTAATAAAATTTTAAAAATACAATATTCGATAAAAAAAATTCAAATGACCTATCTTAAGAATACTTATATTTTTTATAATGATGATTTTATCTCTATTAGGTTCTTGTTGACCAAAAAAGTTCAAAATTTTCTGATCCATACATATCAATATCAATAAGCGATGAGTTATTTTTAAATTATATGCAGAACAATATAAGTCAATGTAAAATTACCAAAAAAAATATAAGTCAATGTAAGTATACAAGATTATCTGTTTTGCGAAAGTTTAGAAAGAGTCATAATATACGTAATTTTTTTATTTTTATAAAAAGTTGTTTTAGTAATTCAAAACTATTACAAAAAATCTTTTTTGGCCCCTATTTTAAATAATTTATTCTAAGAATTAAAGTAAAATAAACGATAAGAAATGTCACTTTTTTTTGTTTTTGATTAAAGGGAACACAAAACCAAAGGAAGCTAACTAATGCAGTGTTCTACGGGCAGGGACGGAGCCATGTTATAGAAGAGGGGGGCCATTTTCAAATATTTTTTTTAAAAATTATTTATATAATTAAAATTTTTAAAATTACAAATATAAGTGGCCCCCTTTTAAAATTTTTACATTTAGATGTTGACCCCCGATCTTCCTTAGAATTGAGTCTGGCTCTGTCCCTTTTTACGAGATACTACTCCGTGCGAGTTACGGTGGATGAGCTCCTCGACTGCCAAGGGAGGCGCTTGGAAAACATGAATACCTGGGTGGTCCATAGCATGACAAAATAAATAAAACTATACAACTCTACACATGTAATAAAAGGCCTTTTGTTACGAATGTTATGATCACAGACATGAAAGCATTGGACTATGCTATTAATGCAATGCATGGTCTAGAATCCATCAACTAATTTTAATAGCACTAGAGAACAAAAGTGCCCTCGTCATCAGGTGGTCTATTCTGCCTCCTGTGCCCGTTCACCGTGCAAATCCTCTGTTTCGCTAGCTGGCTATGCATGGTATCTATAATATAAATACACACATATATATGGATACAGTAGGAGCTTCAAAGCCGGCATGAGGATGAACATAGCAGTAAAAGTGAATGTACACAAATAGATTAGAGTCTGTTACCGTGAATGGTACGTTACCGGGCCCAAAAATTTTCCAAATTTTAACTGCAAGTGGTAAAATTTCAGTGAGACGATTACACACACGGTATCAGAGATTCTTTACCCACCAAAGAAAACCTGACTCAGATTTTTGGCACTTGCTCCCATGAAAGCGACAGCTTTTTTCAGTGCACGAGACATGAAATTAGAGATCTTTGGAATTCTACTGCTCCATATCCTTTCCGGCATGCTTTGTTATCTTCTTAACAAGTCACTCAAGACTCTCAGAACTTTACCAGTCCTTTAGGGTTAAGACTTGTTATTGGACAGCCCTTTTCAAGATCTCCAAGGAATGGACCAACATTTAGATGACCGTTTCTATGGAGTCCATCTTGGAAAAATAAACTTAACTTTTAGGTTAAAGTGTGAATTTTAAATCTATTAATTTTTGTGTACTATGATGTATATTTTGGCCAATTATCTAGAGTCTATTATTTACAATCATTTAATAGTTAAAAATTAAGTGGATGTTGTATGAAATAACAGAGGTTGGAAGAAGTATCAAATGTAAATAGATAGGAGATGAATATAAAACTATAATCTAAAACTATCTCATAAAAATAAGAAGAGCTTGTAAAAAACAACCTTCATTTCCTCTAATTCCTCTCTCACTGCCCTTTTCAAATTCCTCTTTCAATAACCGTGTAATAAAGAGGTACCAAAGTTTGGTTGTCTTAGTCATAAAAAAACAGACAAATAATATATTTTCCTTTCAATTTCCTTTCCTAACCAAAAGACAATTATAGAAGTTGGTGTTTTCAACTAAAGGCTTTACAAGGCTCTCATGATGTATGAGAGATAGTAGAGAAAGGTTATCAGGAACCTTAAAATGAAGCCTCTCTAAATCCTACCCAAAGGGAGGCTTTACATACGGGTACAAAAAGGATCAACAAGCCCTCACTCTCATCCACTAATATTTGGATGATGTCGAGTTCTAGAAAATTATAAATGAAAGAACTTCATAAGAGATATGAAAGATTCTTCAAAATTATGCTCACAAGGTATTAATAAAGTAAAGAAGGTCGTCTATAAACTCTTTGTCACAAATTTGAATATCTTAATATGAAAAAAAAAGAATTTATTTCAGATTATTATAATCGAGTGTTGCTCATTGTTAATGAAATAAAAAGAAATGGAGACGCCTTGAATGATGCAAGAGTAATAGAGAAAATTCTTTGATCTTTAACTCCAAGCTTTGATTATATTATTGTTGCAATTGAAGAATCAAAAGATATAATCCTGTTACTGTTGATGAACTCATGGGATTTTTACAAGCTAAGAAAAAGAATCAAGAAAGTCCTATAAACAATAGAGGTAGAGATCAAAGAGGTCATAGGTTGTGGATGTGATATTGTCAAGGTAATCAAGAAGAAAAAGGAAGTCAAAGTTTTCCTTCAATTAGGGGATGCGGAAGTGGCAATCCATTAAATAAGCATAACAATATGCTTAAGTTCAATGCTATAATTGTTAAAGGTATGGCATTATTCGTCAGATTATTGAAGTAAAAACCAAAATGTGAATAAGAAGGTAAACTTCACAAAATGTCATCAAGAAGAGGAGGAGCTCACCTTATTAATGGAAAAATTAAAGGAAGAAAAAGAAGAGGATAACAGGCGGCACCTTGAAACAAAAGCAATCAACTGTATAAGTGGAAGTTAAGATATATTCCTTAAGCTCGATAAAAGAATACAAAGTGAGGTAACATTTGGAAATGGCTCCATAGTTACAATAAAAGGAAGAGGTAACATTCTTATCAACCTAAATGTTGGTAGGCTTAAATTTGTTAATGATGTCTACTATGTGCCCAATATGAAAAATAATATCTTAAGCTGAAAGCATCTTTTAGAAAAAAAATTATAAGATCAAATTTAAAAATAGACATTGTAAGATAATGGATGAGATTAAAAAATTGATAACTAAAGTTCCAATGATATAAAATAGATTATTCCCCTTAAATATTCAAAATGATGTTTTTAAATGCTTACAGGCATATGTAAAGGAGGATTCTTGGCTTCTACACTTAAGGTTTAGTCATATAAACTTTAATAACTTAAATTTTCTCTCAAGAAAGGACATTATAAAAGGTTTACCTTCCATCAATCATTCTAATAAACTATGTGAAGGTTGTATCCTTGGAAAGCAAACTAGAAAAAGTTCTCTAAAAGAAGTTTCGTTAAGAGCAAAGAAACCATTAAAAATAATCCATACAGATATTTATAGACTGATAAATTCAATTAATCATGGCAAAAATAGGTACTTTCTACTCTTTGTTGATGAATTTAGAGATAAAACTTAGGTATATTTTCTTAAAGAAAAATCATAGGCATTCACCATCTTCAAAAAGTTCAAGGTTGTTGTGGAAAAGTAAAGTGGCTATGAAATTAAATCTATGAGATTGATAGAGGAGAGAGTTAACATCCATATAATTCAACAACTATTATGAAGATAATGGAATACATCATCATTTAACCATGCCAGGGTCTCCACAACAAAATGACATAGATAAAAATAAAATAAAATAATTCTTGACATAACAAGAAGCAAGTTGAAAAGCAAAAAGATGCCAAACGAGTTATGGGATGAAGCTATAAGTTTCACATCATATATATCTAATAGGATTGTCTCAAAAAGTCTTTCCAAAATTACTCTAATAGAAGCATTGAATGAAAAAAAAACAAGTGTAAAGCACCAGTGAGTCTTAAGAAACCTAACTTACGCCCACATTCTAGTTGAAAGGCATACCAAACTTGATGAAAAAAGCCAAAAGCTAGTCTTCATCACTTATGAAAAGGTGTCTAAAGGTTATAATCTTTATAATTTGGTTAATGAAAAGATCATTGTTAGCAGAGATGTTGAGTTTAATGAGGAGGCTTCATGGGATTGGAGTATTAAAGAAAATGAAAACTATAATTTCTTTCTCATCTTTATAGAAGAAGCATAAGATAATTAATCCCATAAAGAAATCACAAATCCATTATTAACTCCTACTTCATCACAAGTTCAAGATCCTTTATCAAGCTCAAGCTCTAATGAAGAAGTCTAACATTATGGAAGTATGGAAGAAATTTATAAGGGCACTAAAAATCTAAATAATCAATTTAACCTCCTTTATCTATTTTCTGATTGTGAGCTTATAAACTTTCACGAAGGAAAAAACAACAAAAAATGATTAGAAACTGTGAACAAAAAGGTCATCCCAATAAAGAAGAACGACACATGAGAGCTAACAATACTTCTGAAAGTTCACAAAGCGGTTGGTAAAATGGGTCTACAAGTTAAAAAGAAATACCAAAAGAAGATTTTGAGAGATACATAGTAAGATTAGTGGCTAAAAGTTATATTCAAGGGGTTGATGCCAAAGTTGTTTTTTTCATAAAAGAAAGCAACACGTTACGAATTACATGGTAGCTCTCGGGTGACAGACACCCAACTCATCCTTTAATAGGATAGGTATGCAACCCCTAGGTGGGTGCTCAAAGGTAGTGATCCCTAGCAGGAATTGTGCTGCATAATTTGCAAACCAGTCTGCACTCTGATTATCTTCCTGGTAAATATGCCAAATTTCAACGACCTAGTTGCAGGACAACAATTCATGAATTCCCAACACTAAAGGGTTTGAGGACGTAGCTTACGCCGGTGAAGAAAGCATGTCGGTAACTACACTCGAATCCACTTCTAATGCTAGATGGTTGTACCCCAGGGTCCAAGCCAAATTAAGGCTAGAGAGCACACCCCAAAGTTTAGCCGAAACCGGGGGACACCAGCCAATGTTTTGGACGAATCCTCCTAACCAAGTGTCGGAACTGTCACGCAGCAAGCCACAGCAGTGCTTGAGCTTTTGGTGGCCCCGTTTGTATTTAATTTCACCCATCCCTGAGGAGGTTTGCTCTAACCGATGAGTAGCTCCCGCCGAGTGCAAATGCTCATCTGAGTTCATTGCTGCCAAACCGCCGCCAAGTGAATATGGTGTGCAAATTCTATAACCTGATGCTCTGACGAACTCAACCAGGAGAAGTTATCCTCAAAAAGGGCCTTATTGCGTCAGGACCAAAGAAACTAACATGCTGTACCAAAAATAGTACCCTAGTCACAGCCCCCAACCAATCGGTGTGTGAGGAGGTTCTTAAGGATCCACTCTTTGTTGTCTATGGAAAAGAACTCTATAGTGATAACCTGCGGGGAAAACCGGGTCCATAATGTGCGAGCTTTAGGGCAGTCCCGCGCTACATGCAGAGAGAATTCCTCGAGGTGGCAGTGGTAACAACTTGAATCCGAAACAAACCTTCTCTGGACCATCTGTTGATTTGTGAGAAACTTATCCTGCAATAGGAGCCAAAGAAATGCTCAGATTCGTTGTGGACCCTGCCAATGCCAGATAGTCCTCCAGTCTGCATTGGTCATAGCTTCCTCGTGGTGCAAGATTAGGAGTAAGCTGACGCTGTGAAATGGTCGTTATCTGTGTAGCCCCAAATAAGCTTATCCGACCCTAAGAACGGCCTCAGCGGAAGGATAACTGCAATAGTCATGCAGATCGTCGAAGGGAGCAAGTGTTGAAATGCTGCCCAATGCCAGTTACCAGTAGCGTCGGTGAAATGGTGCACCTGGTAATCAAGAAATCCTGGATGAATTGGGGCCACCGCATGAGGTAAAAGAGGACCCTAGTTAGCGACCCATGGATCAAGCCAGAATCTGGTACGGGTGCCGTCCCTGATCATCCATTTCATTTCTTGCCGAACGTGAGGCTAGGTCGCCTTGATGCTCCGCCAGATCATCGATCCACTTGTATCATCAAAGAGAAGTGGAAGATTGTTAGCATCAAATTTATATTTATTGGATAACACTTAAACCCATAACGCTTTTGGATTCGAAACCATTGACCAACCGAGTTTGGCCCATAAGGCACTGTTGGTTTCCCTGAGTTTGCAGATTCCAAGACCCCCCATCTTTTTAGGTAAGCACACTGTATCCCAATTGACCAGGTTGGCCTTTTTCTGATCCGGTGTCACGCCTACAGGAACTGACGCATGATTTTCTCTAAGACATCGCATAATTGACGCGGTAGGCGAACCGTCTGCATCGTATAAATGGGGATAGCTGTAATGACCGACTGAGTGCCAAAGGTGTTTTTTGATTGTGAGTTTATAAACTTCTAAGAAGAAACAAAATAAAAAAATGGTTAGAAGCTATGAACAAGGAGATATCAAGGTAATAAAGAAGAATGAAACATGGAAGCTAGCAATAATTCCTAAAGGTCTAAAATGATCGGTGCAAAATGGGTCTACAAGTTAAAGAGAAATGCCGAAGGGAATTTGAAAGATACAAAGTATGATTAGTGGCTAAAAGCTATATTCAAAGGGATAATGTCGATTATAATGAGGTGTTTACTAAATTATATGATTTATCATCTGTTTAGCAATATAAAATAGGTGAAACTATTCCAAACGAACGTGAAATATGCAATTTTAAATGGCTATCTTTAAGAAGATTTCTATATTGAGCAACTGATGGGATATGCAGAAAAGGGACAAAATTACAAAGTTTTAAAGTTCAAAATGGATTTTTGTGGTTTAAAACAAGATCCAAGAGCTTGGTATAGCTGTATAGATAGTTACTTCCTAGAAAAAAAGTTTCTCATAGTGTTCTCATAAGTATTCTCTCTACTCCAAGCATGAGAAGGGAGATGTATTGATTATGTGCTTCTACATGGATG
Organism: Erythroxylum anguifugum; assembly: GCA_027478595.1. NCBI lineage: Eukaryota > Viridiplantae > Streptophyta > Magnoliopsida > Malpighiales > Erythroxylaceae > Erythroxylum > Erythroxylum anguifugum. Next base: position 53,178,628 of record JANIPN010000217.1, on the reverse strand, counting down.
ATTTAATCTTCATTGTCAATAAGCCAAATATGTTTGAAGAATTCAAGAAGGAATGACTAAGAAATTTAAAATGACTGACATTAGCCTTATGGGCTACTATCTCGATATTGAAGTAAGGAAAATGGATAAAGGAATTTTTATTTCATAAGAAAGATATGCTAGAGAAACATTCAAGAAATTTAATATAGAAAATTACAATTGTCACGATCCGAATGAGCCCGTGACTAACACATAAAACCCAAAAGCCTAAGCCCTTAAATCACGTAAGCATGATCACAGTGACAAAAATAAATGTAAAAATCTCAAAAATAAATAACAACATGGGCACATATAAGTACAAACACAGTAAAGTACAATAACGTTATCGTGTATCAGAAGAAAATTTTCAACATACTAAGTCTTATCACTGTGGAGACTAGAGCATAAGAACAAGTGAAAATAATGGAAAGCATATATGGAAGTAAATATGTTGCAGCTAACACTCCTTAGAGTCACTATTGTGAAGTTGGTTGCAACTAACCTGAAAAATAGAGTTGAAGAGAGTCAGACCTCATCGAATAAGTCTATATTGCCCAACGACACCTAATGACGACATCCTCACATAATATATATAGTTTATATTAGTATAACTACACATATATGATGCATACAAAACCACAGGTAATACACAATAAATTGCGGAGAAGGAAATTTTGTAAGACCCTAGTCCCTAAGGGTAAATGCTCATAATATTATACCTCTAATGGCAATTAGGAGCTAAACATCACCAACAACCTAACCATCTTCCATGCTCATATATCCGTAAGGCTCTCTTAGTCCAAAGGGGTTGTAGGGAGCTAAGCATTACCAATACACTAGCCAACACTTAATATTTCTAAAGTCACAATTACATTCATAATATACAATATCAAACAAGGACCTGATCGAGAGCTAAACATCAACTAAGATCGATCCGTACTATATCTCAATATCATGCCATAATTATCTCTCATAATCAAACCAATGTGCTCCTAGTCCTCATGCATACCTATTAGGTGGCAAGTCTTACCAGTTTTTTCCTCCTCCACATTCATAATCAAACACATCCACACACAATTCAAACATTAATCTTAAAATTTCACAAAACAAGTACTCAGTCATGTAAAAACCATTATAAATGTGTGTAGTACACTATAGGTACCCAAACTCATATTCATATACTTAGATATAGCAGTATCATTTGCTTGGGCATCATGATAACAACTACTTAAATTACATATATACATGTATATATATATATATATATATATATATAGAAACTTACTCAATAAAGGGTATGAATTTGGTATCGATAGATAGATATGAACTTAATTATCTGATTGATGTACCTGTCATTCTAAGCTTTGCAATATAACTCCCATTAATAACCTAGGACTAATTAGGTTAATGGTTCAATTGTGCAATTCAGTTGTTGATTTTATTGTTGCCTAAACCTTCTGTGATTTTTAATTTGCAAACCACTAAGTATTTTACTATGGTTCTTAAGGAAAAAATGATCATCACAATTTACAAGATTTTTTTTTAAAAAAATTTAAATAAGAGTTTCCAGAAGCTAGTTGGAAAGTATCTCTAGTGACTGGAATATTTCTCTGATAACCAGGAAACTGTTCAGTCTCGGAATTTAACATTTTTTATACCAAATGAAGGCTTTTTGAAGAGTAGAAAAACTTTTAGAGCTACAAGAAACTCAAATTCTCAACTAATCTTAATGAAATGAAGATAAATTATTTCAGAGTTGTAACTTCTATTTTCATCAATTGGTTGTGATACAGGTGGTGACCAGTGGTAAGGCTAAAGGGCTTTTGCTCCTGATGTTGAGAGAAGTCCAATGGTGGTGGTGATGGTGGTCAACAACACTCACCGGAGGCGATAGATACACTTATTTCAAGTAATTGAAAATTGAAAATTTTATAGCAAGGATATATACTTACGAACAATTTAGAGTGTGCAATCACAAGTTGGTGTTTCCTTGATTTAAATGGTTATATGTAAATTAAGAAATCTTATTGAAGAAACATAATAAGAATGACTACCTAATCTTAGAGTTGTAGTGTTATGGAGGGGTAAGCAGGAGTGAGTGATTGAGCAACAGAGCGAGGGTCAAGGAGGAGCTAAGTATGAGTGACTAAGTAAGGGCCCACTACCAAGGAGGATATTGCCTGTAAAGAGGGAGATAGAGGCTAGGGAGTGGAGAGGAGGTGCTTTAGATTAATTAATATATAATGCCTCTGAAAGTTAACTTAAATAACCTAAGCCTAGCAGGTAGAAACATCATAAATGATGTCATTTCAAATAAATAAGTTATAACTTATCAAGTATTGGGCTGATATCTAAAATGTTTTAAGAAATTAGGCCCAAGCTCAACTTGAAGCTTGGTCAAACTAGATCATTTTCATTGACTTCGGGTCAGGTTAGGCTTGGGTATACTTGCCATCCTAGTGCCATTTTCAAAATTACGTAGGGAACATAAAAAAAGTTAAATTTGATAAGCCCTAATCTCTATAGACCTAAGACTAAACCATTATTATAGGAAAGTAAGCATCACATTACCCTTATTAATGACCTAATAGACTGTGTTAGATTTACTTCCTACAGTTTAAGTCAAAGTTTGCATATGTGTTTATAAAATTCAAAGCCTAAATTTATAACCAAAGTCTTTGCATAATTTAAGTATTAGGATCAGACAATGAGAAGAAGTACAAATCAAATCAAAACAATATAATATTTTATGTGAAGAAGTTAAAATTGAATACTAGCTAATTGTCTTTTATACTTCATAACAAAATATGCTTAGTAAGAGGAAGAACCTAAAAATTATAGGGATTATTTAATGCATATTGCTTGAGAAAGGACTATTTAAGAAATTCTAGGCAAAAATGAACAAGTTGTTTTTTTGGCTAAATATCCTCCCTATAAAGGTTGTAAAAGGAAAGCTCCATCTAAAACTTAGTATTGCTGTAAACCTTTCTAAAACTTAGTATTGTTGTAAACCTTCTTTAAAAAATCCTAAAGTCTTTGGTTGTACTTGTTTCCATCTGTACATTAGGTGAAAAGAGATAAGTTTGATAGAAAAGAAAACCATAGCATTCTTATTCGCTACAACAACATCTATAAGACTTAAGCCTCCAATTTCGAATTTTAAAGGGCTAACTTTGGGATGATTTGAGTATAAATCAAAATTCTATATCCAGGCATTAGGTATTAGCTGGTGTTTTTAATTATGTACTTCAATCAAATGAAGCTCAGGGGGATAGATTCAAATTAACAAGCATTGGTAAGGAACTAGAGAATGTTGATAGTAGGTTAGGGATTCTAGACTTGAAATATATTGGTAATATCTTCACTTAGAGCAATAAGCAATAAGAGAAATTCTTCAACATTAAAAAGTTGGACAAGATTATGTTAAACCAGCTATAGATTAAGATATTTCCAAGCTCTTTTTCCTTTTTTTGGTGCCCTATTATGCTCTGATCACTCCTTGATGGAATTATAAAATTTTAGCCCTATAAACCAACTATGAATAAAGACATTTCCAATATCTTTTTCCTTTTTGAGTGCCCCATTATGTTCTGGTCACTCCTAGATGGAGTTATAAAATTTTAGCCCTCCAACTCCTGCAAACTCCCCATTTAGGTTCTTCAACTCACCTGCTAAGAAAGAAGGTTTCTAGGAATTTTTAAGGGAGGCTTGGGATATAGATATTCCTGGCTGCAAAGCTTTCTAGCGAATGAGGAAGCTTAAATTGGTAAAATTCAAATTGAAAATGTCGGACCCCGGCCTCGGAGCCCGACTGCCCCGGGAGGCGAACCCTATGGGGGCCCTTTCCCGGGACATTTCATGACCTTGTTGATCTTGTAGTAGTTGGAATCCGTCACCGGAATCCAACTCTTCAATCGGATAACATGAACTTGGTCA
>JANIPN010000217.1:53157648-53174574 GCA_027478595.1 Erythroxylum anguifugum | reverse complement strand
AGCTCACAGACAACTTAACAAAAGCAACTCCATGTTCGGTGATGGAGAAGACCAAGCAGAGAAAGATTTTAAATACTAAAAGCTTCTGTAACACAATAACACACAGTTCCTTGCATGTAAACCATTTGTTACCACATGTCACCTTGCATGACAACCACTTGTCACAAGGTAATTAGTCCATTATTTTAGTATTGTTATTTATTATTATTATTATTTATTCTGAATCTAAAAAAAGAAAATATCCAAAATTTTTGAAAATTCCTAAAATTCACCAAAAATTCTGACATAATAGTATGACTTTCCAAATAAATTTTCAACTCGAAATTAATTCACCAACAATTTCTAAAAACAATTCGAAATGTGCAAAATTGCTAAATCACATTTAATACAGTCCAAATAAATCCAAAATTTCAGGTATAATCCAATTTACCCGGAAAATGTCATGATTGCATGCCAAAATGCTTATGCACTAATATGCAAATATTCAAATATACAAAGCTTAAAACAGACTAAATTTCCTTAATATTCTAACCCCTAATTTGGGGCGCTACACCGTGGGGAAATTACCTATGGAAGCTCCATTCTGTTGTAAATTCAAACGACGCCGGTATTGTTGTTTATATTTAAAGGAGAACGATGTTGTTTTATTGATAATTAAATTGAATTGTATTTTTATAGGTAATTTGACATATGTTTAGTGGTTAATTCGATTGTTTAGTGTGTATTTAGGTTAACAATTGTGTTAGTTCATAAACATTTGTGTTTTAAGTGTTCTTTGGGTGAGAATATGTTTTGAAGCTTCAATTATATGTATGTGAGGTGCCGTGATGAGTTTGTTAGTGTTTCAGGACATTTGAAGGAGTTTCGGAGGGGAACCGAACCAAAACACAGTCCCACGATCGTGGTATAGAATCAAACCAAAACACAATCCCACAACAGAAGTTTGACCATAGAGCCACGATCATGAAAGAGAGCAGATGAATCGATCATGAATGTGCACTCCACGATCGTGACTTAAGCGTAGACAGATGCAGAGTCACTTTTGGATTCAAGTTTTCAAGGGACATTTCGGACATTTTGGACCACAGAAAGACACTAGAATTACCTTAATTGGGAAAGAATATAAACGAATAATGAGGGAACCCTAGAAAGGAGTCTACATTCTGCCTACATTTGGAAACCCAAAAGAGAGAGAGAAAGAAGAGAGAGAAAAGAAGAAGAGGAAGAAGAGGAGGGTTTCGACGCCGAAGCTTCCTGGAATAGGTGATCTCTTGATGCCGCTGCTTTCTCGAATCATCCAACCTGAGTTTCATTTCCTCCCCATTTACATTTTTATTCATTTAATGTGTAAGATTAAGATGGGTTGTATGATTATAGATTTTGAGTTGTTAATGATGTTCTAACTTTACCTTCGAGATTTTGCTTATATTTAATCCGAGAGGATGAACTGGATAAAAATGATTAGATTAGAGTTAGGCGATCTAATTGACCACTTAATCAATCTAGTTGGTAATTTCATGGAGAGAGATCCCATGCAAGATCCGATTGTTTATTAGAGAGCTTTAGAACTAATTAGAATTGTGGGTAATTTATGAATTGAGAGATTGCAAGTTCATAATTCGATTAGGGTTCATAATTTAGGGAATGATTATAACTCGAGATAGAGTAATTAACTCTACGATCGTCTAGAACCGACACCCCATAAACACATAAAGGCTATATTAGCATTAATGATAGGTAAATTCCCCTGTCCCATAACTTGATTAATTCTTTTGACGGATTTCCATTGTTATATTATTCAATTGTTGCTAGTTTGTTTTAATTTAGTTTGCTTTTCAGTTCAATATTCAATTTTGATTCTTAAACAAAGGGCAGCTTGAATTAAATGTTGCCTAAGCACAATCTTTGTGGGACAATATCTATTTTTTATTACAAGTAACGATCCATATACTTGCGATTTTTAGCGTAAAACAAGTAATTGATTTTACAATCAATAAGTACTTAGCGTCGTTGCCGGGGATTGTTTTGTTTAGTATCTTGTTTAGTTTAGGTGACTTTGATGTAATAGTGTTTGATACTTTTCCTTGTTTTTTTTTGCAAATGTATGAACACAAGGAGTACGAGAAGGTCTAATGAGCTAAGTGAAGAAGAGTTTTCAGATATTACAAGGAACGAAAGAGAGCTAAGAAGAGCTAGACGTCAAGATAGAATACAAAGGAATATGGCAGAAGAAGGAGAATAAGGAGGAGCTGAGAGGATATTGATGGACTTTATGAGGCCAGGTTTCAATCCTCAAGGAGTTACAAGGCCAGCGATTCAAGCCAATAAATTTGAGTTCAAGCCGGCACTCCTCAACATACTTCAGAGCAGTGTGCAATTTTATGAGTTGTCCAATGAAGATCCCAACTCCCATCTTACAAATTTCTTGGAGATTTGTGATACCTTCAGGTTTAATGGAATGTCTGATGATGCTGTAAGGTTAAGATTCTTTTCGTTTACCTTGAGAGCGCGGGTAAAGGCATAGTATAATTCATTCAGTGCAAGCCAAATCACTACTTGGGAGTAGCTAGCCCAAGCTTTCTTGGCTAAGTACTTTCGCTTGACCAAGACAACAAGAATCATCAAAGAGATTACCAACTTTCAACAAAGTGATGGGGAGTTGTTGTATGAAACTTAGGAGAGATTCAAGGAATTACAAAGGAACTGCCCCCACCACAACCTTCCGAGGGAATTTCTTTTACAGACATTCTACAATGGTGTAACTCAGAGCATAAGGGGAACAATAGATGCAACTGTAGGAGGGTCTTTGATGAGAAAACCATTGATGCATTTCATGGCCTTTTGGAAGAGTTGGCGAGTAATAGCTGTATGTGGTCAAATGAAAGGAGTAGACAAGGGTTAAAGGAGCAAAAAGGTGACTCAGTGATAGCCTTGCAAGCACAAATTGTTGCCTTTACCAATCAGTTGAACAACATGCAAAGAGTTTCTTCATCCACAGTCAAAACCATGTAGTTATAATGTGAATTATGTGGATGGGACAATCATGGTACAACTGAATGCTTCTTGCTGGGAGCGAGTGGCACATAATAAGTAAATAACTTGAGTCAGCCACAACAAAGTAACAATCTATACTCTAATACTTACAATCCTGGTTGGAAAAACCATCCAAATTTTTTATGGAGTACTAACAATGCAAGTGGCCAAGTGACAACATAAGGACCTACCAGATTTTAGTAAGACCATCTTTGGTCTTTAGAGAACAAAATCGACTAGTTAATGGATGTATTGGGTTTAAGGTTCTCAAGCCAAAAGGAAGGTCAAAGAAGACTAGAAGAGAGTCAAAAAAGAATGGAGGCAAAGTTTGACCAGATTGTGAAGAACTATGCTTCATCCATCCATAACTTGGAGGTACAAGTAGGTCAACTTGCTAATGATTTGTCTTTTAGGAATACAAGAAGCATACCAAGCAACACTGAGGCCAATCCAAAGGAACAACTTAAGGCGATCACACGTAGGAGTGGCAAGCAATTGGAGGAGCCAAGTGTGAAAAAAGATAGTCAACAAAAGGAAAAGGTAGAAGAAAAAGAAGAAGGGAAGCCATATCTGCCACCACCACCCTACAAGCCTAAGATTCCATATCTGTAGAGGATGAGACAACATCAAGTCGACACTCAATTCTCCAAATTTTTGGAGAAGTTGAAGAAACTTCAGAGTAATTTGCCTTTAATGGAAGCATTGGAGTATATGCCTAAGTATGTGAAGTTTCTCAAGGACATATTGACACACAAACGCACTTGGGAAGACAATTAGATGGTGACCTTGACGGAGAACTGTAGTTCGATCATCACAAGCATAATTCCTTCAAAACTACAAGATCCAGGGAGTTTTACTATTCTATGTGTTGTTGGTGATTTTGAATTTTCTAAATGTTTATGTGATTTAGGCGCAAGTATTAACTTGATGCCTTTGTCTAGATTTAGGAAATTGGGGCTAGAAGATGTCAAGTCAACATCCATACTTATCTAACTTATAGATCAATCCATCAAGAGGCCATTTGGGGTAGTAGAAGACGTTATGATAAAAGTGGATAAATTTATAATTCCTGTTGATTTTGTTGCGTTGGATTTTGAAGAAGATAGGAATTGTCCATTGATTTTAGGCAGGCCCTTTATGAATACTGGTAGGGCATTAGTTGATGTGCATGAACTCAGTGATGCCTAAGCACAATCTCTGTGGGACAATATCTGCTTTTTACTACAAGTAATGATTTGTATATTTGCAGTTTTTAGCGTAAAACAAGTAATTGGTTTTGCAATCAAGAATATGTTATGCTTTTTTTAATGAAAATATCGCCTATGGTGATTTAGAGAAAATGTCATGCTTCTTTGTTTCTTCGAAGGTCCATATTAAATAGGATTTGGAGTTCTCTTCGTGTGATAGTGGAGCCTAATAAATGATTAGCATATGATATACTCTTTTCATGAAAATATGACCTATGGTGATTTAGAGAAAATGCAATGCTTTTTTGTTTCTCATAAGGATTGATATTAAATGGGAGCAAGTATCATGCTTTTATGCTTATAAAGATACCTATAATGATTGTGAATTTGTTTCAACCCATTTTAATGAGAAAAAGGCCTATATGGATGAGAAGGAGGTTGTAAGTTCTTTTGAGATGACCTTGCATATAAATTTACCTTGAGTATTATACCCTCTAGGTTTAGAATGTGATCCATACATGAATTTCCTTTTGCTTAAGGCTTAAAGGATGATAGACGGGCACGTTTTTTTGTAAACATTTAAAAATGTAATATGATCATGCGAAGATTCAGACATAATGTCATCATATAATTTCTTGGCCCTTATAAAAATACCATGGGCATTCTTTAATGCAATTCCTTAAGTGAAACTAATTCCATACCTATCATTACAGTTTTTTTAGCTAAAAAATAAACACTTGATATGCATGAAACCAATTCCATATATAACATGAGGTTAAAAAAATAAACACTTAATATGTATGAAAAAAATGTTTATGAAAAAAAACCCAAATAAAGTTAATTGTTGTCTTTGTGCATAATAATGGTTTTGTATAATAATGTTTTTTGCATAATAATGGTTATGATCTTGCAAAAAATTTATATGTTGTCTTTGTCCATTTTTGATATTGCAAAAAATGGTTATGATCAAATAGAGGTTAATTGTTCTTTTCCAAGTAGAGATCGAGGCTTCAATGGCTTAAGCAATATTATAAGTTGTAGGATATGAAAACATTAATAGAAGGAAAAAATATGCAATATACAACTTAAAAATCATACATATTTGTACCTATGCTCAATTCAAAACTTATCAAAAACTAGCTAATTGTTTATTGTCTTCCTTGCAGGTCGTGTTTTGTGTTGAAGTATGTTGATAATTATCCAACCTTACCTGTCTTCTTTGTCGTTTGTGATTATCCGTCTATCAAGGTAAGTCATTCAACTAAGTAATGTCTACAATGTGATCGATTTTATATTGTTTGTTGCAATTTTAGCTCTAAAAATGATTGATGAGTTTTTAGGTTGGGGTTTAATAGTCTAAGTATTTTTGTTTGGCCATTATTTAAATTGAAACATAAAGACTTGAACTTCAATGTGATTTGTTCAAACTTAGTATTAACATAAGAAATTCACATAATTGAGATGGCAATTCTTTGCATAATAAACCCCTAGGATGGTATATAGGCTAGAAACCCATGATGTAACTCCCATGAGGATTATCAGTGAAAAATTCCAAGAGCCTAGGAGTTACAGTGAGAACTTGCTTTCTTGATTCATTTGTTCAAACAATGTCACGCACCATAGTGCTTCTTAAAAATCAAACTTTGGAAATGAACTTGTAGGTGATTAATTCAAACATAAAGACTAGGACTTCAATGTGATTGCTCGATCTAGCATTGGAATTAATATATGTAAGCAAAAAATGTGCATTTGATCTTTTTGAGGAAACTGATTTTATTTATTGTAAACCAATTTCCACTCTTTTATATTTTTAATATAAAGTTAGAAATATAATATGTAGGTCCTTTTTTCTTTAACTTCTTCATGTCACTTCTTATAGGATAATGGTTGGTAAATTGCTTTATTTGACTGATACTCACATATGTTGTCCATCAATTAAGTCAACATATCGATAAGCCAAGTACAATTCATTTTTCGGTTGCTTATAGGAAGTAAGATATATTAAGGATAATAAAGATCAAAGCCTTATCTTTCCTAAAAAATTCTTCTATGAAGTTGTAAGGTTGTTATGACTTAGAATGTGGTGATTGTCCAATTACTAAGGTGGAATTGGTTGTGATTGAGTTTTCTAATTGTGAAATCATAAGGTGGGATAGGTTGGTTTCAATTTGGGGGGGAAATGGTCAGAGACCTGTTAAAACGTAAGGGAAGTGAAGGATTTAATGATGTGTAAAGTAAAGATTAAATGTTCTGTAAAATTAATATGGATACTACCATAATGATTATTATATCTAACTATGAAATCACTTTTTAAAATAACAGTATAGATCTTGGATGTATAGATGATTAACACCTGATGGCTTCATTAATCCTAAGTTTGTTGAGGGAGTTGAAGTATTTGTTGACTATGCATGTTCTCAACTTGCATATATGGATAGTCCAAAGATCAGATGTCTATGTAAAAAGTGCAAACATATTCATTTTCTTCCTATTGACGAAGTGAACATGCATTTGTTAAGAAAAGGGTTTGTTCCAAATTATTTTGAGTGGACACAATATGAGGAGCCATTGATTTGTAGCACCTTAAGAGGTAATGAAGTAAACTCGTAAAAAAATGTGGATGAGTTTGATGGGAGGGGGGGGGACTGGATTTATAATAAATAATGTGGGTACAATTGAAAATCCTTACATCGAAATGATTTATGATGCAACTGGTTATACCTTTCAGGAAAATATAGAAAATCTTGAAGAAGAACCAAACCAAAATGCAATTTTTTTACTTACTAAAATCAGCTGACCACGAATTATGGCCAAATTATGAGACCATGACTCAATTATCTTCAATTGCTCGAATATTGAACATAAATCTGAAGGCTATATTTTTGATCGAAGTTTGGATAAAATTCTTGCTTGATATAAGGAATCATTGCCTCCTAATCATACAATGGTTGACAATTTTCACAATATGAAGAAACTTATTAGGGGTCTTGGTTTGCCAGTTAAAAAAATTGATTGTTGCAATTTAGGATATATGTTGTTTTGGACAGATGATGTGGAATTATGAGAGTGCAAATTTTGTGTTCAATTTAGGTTCGAACCTAGAAAGTGTACTATGAAATAAAAATTAGTACCCTAGAAGTGGATGCATTTTTTCCCGCTAACTTTGAGACTTCAAAGATTGTATGCCTCTGATGTTATTGCATCTCACATGAGATGACATAATGAACATGAACAGGAAGATGTAATAATGAGCCATTTATTGGATGCACTCGTATGGAAACATTTCAATAATACCCATTCTGAGTTTACAGTTGAAAGTCGAAATGTTAGGTTGGGATTATCGACTTATAGATTCCAACCTTTTGGTTAATCCAGCCAACAGTATTCATTATGGACAATCATAATTACTCCTTATACTTTTCCTCCATGGACGTATATGAATGAGACATATATGTTCTAGACGGTCAGCGACGAATCCAGGATTTTGGTCTGGGGGGCTGGCGCCTATATATATGTATATATTCTGAAAAAAAAATTTAGTCTGGGGGGTGCTGGCGCCTATATATATATGTATATATTATGAAAACTTTTAGTCTTGGGGGGGTTATAGCCCCTGCCAGCCCCCTGGATCCGTCCCTGTAGACGGTGATTATATCAGGACCTAAAAATCCAAAGCATAAAATTGATGTATTTTTATAACCATTGGTATCTGAATAGCATCATCTTTGGGAATTTGGTGTGGAGACATATGATGTGCCTCCTAAATAATTTTTTTTGTTGATAGTAGCTTTGATGCGAACTATTAGTGATTTCCTTATGTATGTTTTGTTATCTAGATGGAACACAATAGGGAAATTGGCTTGTTTTCACTGTGGCAATCATTCTGATGTGTTTTATCTTCCTAGCGATGCAAAAACATCTTGTTTTGACAACCATAGGAAATTTCTTCTTCCAGATCATCCATTTAGATGCAATAAACAAAAGTTCATTAAGAATAGGATGGTAAAAATACCTACTCCCCCTCACAAAGTTGATGAAGAGATTTTGCAGGAGATTGATGAATTATGGTTGTTGAAAGTTATAGAACTTGAAATTGAAGAAGTTAATAGAAACATTAGTAAAAACTTTGGTTGGAGAAAATGAAGTATCTTTTAGGATTTGTCATATTGGAAAACTAATTTGATACGTCATAATCTAGATGTGATGCATATTGAAAAAAATATTTTTGAAAATTTGTTCAACACCATAAGAAACATTGAAGGAGGAAAAAGGACAACGTAAAATCACGAGCTGATTTGAAACTTTTTTGTAGAAGGAATGAGTTAAATAAAGATCTTCACACTGGTAAATATCCGAAAACATGTTACACTTTGGACAAAGAAAAAAGAAAATTTTATATGAATGGTTGAAAAGTCTAAAGTTTCTCGATGATTATATTTCGAACTTGGCAAGGTATGTGGACATGAGAAAGTACAAATTATTTAGGATGAAAAGTCATTATTTTCATGTGTTTATGTAAAGGTTAATTCCAATTGTATTTCGGGAGTTGTTACCAAATAAGGTTTGGGAAGCTATATCAGAATTAAGTTTGTTTTTCAAAAGCTTAACATCATCTGAAAAAAAGTTGGTTGAAATTAAAAAGCTAGAAAGGGAAATTTCAGTTATCTTGTGCAAATTAAACGGACTTTTCCCTCCAAGCTTCTTTGTCTGTATGGAGCATCTACCTGTACATTTAGCACACGAGGCTCAACTTGCTGGTCCAGTTCAATATCGATGGATGTATTTATTTGAGAGGTAATTATAGTTAATATTTAAATAAAACTTATAACATGTTTTAATCACATAATTATAATAACCCTATTTGTAAGGTAGGTATTTGCATCACTTGAAGAAAAATATCAAAAATAAGGCTAGAGTTGAAGGTTTGATATGTAATGTTTATTTAGTGGAGAAAGTAAGTACATTTTGTTCACATTATTTTGAGCAACATGTGCACACAAGAGAAAGAAAAGTTCCTCGTAATGACGATGGGGAAGAAACTGGTGATGTTGATGATACCTTATCCATTTTCACATATCTTGAGCGAATATATGGACGATTAACAAGAAGAACGTTAATAGAAAAAGAAATAGAGGCTGCCCATGGTTACATTTTATTAAATTGTTAAGAGCTTCAACCTTTTGTGTAGTAAGTTTAAGTTGATTTTGAAATTGATTATTTCTCGATTCGAAGTTAGTGTTGTTCACAACTAAAATACATAATAATGCTTTTAAATTATACGAGAAATTGTTACATGAGCTAATGCCCAAAAAAACACAGGACGATATCAATAAAGAAGTTAAAAGACACTTTCCTCGATGGTTCAAGAAATATGTAAGTTTTCATTTGCAATAATTGAAATTGTTGAATTATCATATCAAAATGTTTAAATGACATTATCCTATTTAATATGATTTTTTTTGTGTAGGTCTCAGAAAATTCAATAAAGAACAAGTTCATATTTCATCTTGTGAAATGACCTTTGTGAATTGTTAAATTGTATCCGGTGTATTTTGTTAATGGATATAAATTTCATACAGAATATCATGGTCATAGCATGACAACAATAAATAGTGGGGTTTGCATACAAGGAGTTGATGGATTACTATGGTAAAATTTTTGAGATACTTGAAATTGAATACCTGCATTGCCAATAAAGCAAAGTGTGAATGGTTTGATCCAACTCCTAATGTTAGAACAAAAGTACATAGCCAATACAATCTAGTTGAAATCGACTAACGAAAAAGATTTAGACAATTTGAACCTTTCGTGTTGGTGATGCAAGTGTATTGTATCCCTTTTCCCAGTTAAGACAAGATTGGTTGGTCGTTTGCAACGTAAAACCTATAGGTGTTTTTGAATTACATGGAAAAGGAGAAAAAAAGATAATTAAAAATGAAGCATTTCAGGAAGATATTTATAAAATAAATGTATATGTAACATATGACAAGAATGAACCTTTGAACGATCTAAATAATGAATATGTTGAAATTGCATCTGCAGAGGACGAGGAGGGTGAGAGATCTTAAGAGGAGCCTGAGTTTGATTTTAATTCATCAGAAAAAGAAGATGATGATGATTTTCAATTACAATTAAGTGGTGATAACAATTAATTTGCATTTGTAATATAATATTAAATGAATAAATCTATTATTGCATCAACAATATATTGTCATATATTTAACTTATATTGTTCTATTACTGAAACATTCAATAAAATGTGAATTTCATGTTAAAAATATGCCATAAAAGAGAAAACAGGAAATGATGAGGCACTCAAGGGTTATGTTACCACCATTTGGATAAGCCAGTATAAGTCCAGGTGAAGGATCACATTCTCTAGATGCTACAGAATTAGGTGCTGTAAGTCTAGCTACTGCACATCCAGATAAAAGGCATCACCTTCCTGACCTACAATCCCAGCACAACCACCTTCTGTACCAGCTGCTACACCATCCAGTAGCATTGCTACAAAATCCACCACCCCTATACCGACATAGATATCTGGGGTAAACATTGCGGATGAAGAAGGTGGCCTCCATCCTGAAGCTAAGGGAGTTGATGGAAGAACTTACATCACAATTGTCAACAATTTATGAGTGAAATTCTATAAATTTTATAATACATGATAATATGATATGTTTATACTGAAATTGTAGGTTTTAATTTCAAAAAGATCTAAAATACCATATATATTAGGTTGGTTTTATCTGGAACTTGTTCCAGAAATATCTCATCCAAGTTCAAGGAGAAGATAGGTCTTGAGGGTTATATATGGAAGAATATCTCTCAGGCGATAAATGATTTTTATTATCAGGAGTTTGAGGTACAAAAAATATGTTCTTTAATATTTTTTATTTTATATAATTTTATACATTAATTAGATAAATACTATAGTTTACAAGTACTTATAGTATGTTTTTCTTTTTTTCATAATTTTTTTAGGATTCAAAATTTGATGTTGTAATTTATAATGTATAGGAGAGGCGAGCTCGTGCATGTTATAGAGAATTCCTTGGTTCAGTACATAAGAATGGTGTACGACCTCCTTACATATATGAAGAAATATGGACTCGTTGGCAGCAGTATTGGGCATCAAGAGGCATGTCTAGTTCAGAGCGCAATTCTGCAAACAGACATGGAGGACCGGAGGGAGAAAGTTTACCCGTACACACTGGAGGATCTATGACCCACCAGGAGCATGCAGAGAAACTTGTAACTATCTAAACTTTACACTTATATTCTGATTTTTGTACTTTGATGTATGAAATTTGATTTCGATGTAATTTGATGTATGAAATTTAGATTGAAAACATATGTGTATTATGGAGAATTACAATGTTACAAATGTCTGGTGTCATTAATAACTGTGTTGTTGAGTAAATTTTTTTTGTTCAAAATGGAGGAAATATCATAAAAATAGAGAAAAATCTGTCGAAAAATTTGTAAATTGTAATTCACTTATAACACCTTATTATGATGCAGGAAAAGTCTATGGATAGGAAGCCTATACTACGTTAGCTCTTTTGGCACACCCACACTAAGAAGCATGATGTTGTGACCTTCGTTAACACCCGATGCAGAGAACTTAATGGACACTCTGAAACTGTTGATGAAAGTAAGACATATCTTAATGTAGAGGATGGTAGAGACCGTTGTGGAAGGATGTTCGACTTAGGTTCATTTGCAAACACATGTTATTTGCAATCTTCCACATCTAATACAACTGAATCTAGTGGGTGGTAGGGACCGCTATGGAAGGATCTTCGGCTTAGGTTCATTTGCAAATGCATGCTATTCGCAATCCTCCACATCCAGTACAACTGAATCTAGTAGGCGGTCCGTATCAAATGAGAGAATCGTTCAACTTGATAGCACAGTAGAGAGTTTGGAAATTTAGTTACGACAGTCGATGGAGTACATAGCCCAACTCCATAATGAGATGGTTGAGTTGAAGGGGAGAGGTAGCACCTGATCGCAACAGTCAGAGTATCCGCCTTCACCAACTGCATAGCTTAGATGGATAAATGAATGTAGATGTTTTTCTACTGTTAAGTAATTTTGTATGAATTCTTAATTTACAGTTATTTTCAATATACTTATTGTTGTATATTATATTTTTTTATTATATATTAACAATCAAGATAAATTTTACTTTGTATGATCAATCAACTTATTGTTTAGAGAAATTAAATGTAGGAAATAAATCAAAAGATTATCAACAGGAAACTCGGGAAGGAAGTAAGAAATGGTAGTTAAAATTATCATAGGTAAATTTTCAGATGAAATTATAATATTCCATCAGTAATTTATCGATGTACTGTTGATTCTATGGGTAAATTACCGATGGAATGAAATATTTCGTAGGTAAATTACCAACGGAGCAACATTTTCCATAGGTAAATTTAGTGATGAACATTGTTTGTCCATAGGTAAAGTTTAGCTACGAAATATTGTAATTCTGTCGGTAAATTTACTAAATTTAGCGACCATAAGTTTTTTCCGTCGATAAATTTTACCTATGACCGCATCTCCAACTACTCTTTTCATCGGTAATTTCCGTTTCTTATAGTGAATATTTAAAATTTATTGTTTTATAATTTATTATACAAAAATATAATTAAAATAATTAAAATTAAAAGCATTGTATATAAAAAGTTAAATATCATTAAAATTGATCATGTACAATATGTTAATTATAATTTAAAAAATACTTATACGTAAAATACAAATTACACGTCATCTTCACTTCTTACATAATTTAGGCCAAGTAATTTTTTGAAGTACTTTTCAAACTTGGCCAACTTTTTTTAATTATGTTCTAATTTAGCCTTAAGCGACTGGTCCTCCTCTTCAAGACGGTCAACATATGCTAGTCTTGATGAGGATGATGCAGTTAGCTTAGGTCTAAACCCAAGACCTTTGATGTAGCAGGATCATCTTCCAAGCACCTTGTTGCAAATGTCATCTACATTTAACTTATTTTCGTCAAACATTAATGTTTGCAGCAACTCTCGTATCTTATTCTAAAATTTAAAAAGTAAAATCAATATCCAATTCAAATATTATTAATTAATACTACTTAAATAAAGAAACTTAAAATTTAATTTTTTTATAATTACATAATTATTGTGCACTTCTTCAAACATCCAACCTTCACCTTCCTTATAGTGTGTCAGTTTGTAGAGTATGATCCTATCACACTCTTCTCCATTTAGTTCCTTCTGACTCTGTTTTATGGAAACAAACACAGTAAATATAACTCTATTATATCAGTAAACACAATATAATTATAACTTGAAAAGAAAGAACTTACATAGTCATTTTGCAGGACAACAAATGATTTAGAGCCTTGGTTGTGAGGAGTTTTCATTTTTCCTTTGTTAACCTTGGCTTTCTCACACTTTTCCTAAATAAAGAAAAGAAATAGTCATTAAATTATGTAACAATATTAATGGAAGCAAATGTGAAGAGAAAAAAGGCAAACCTTAACGTTGGTAGAAGTCTAATAATCACACATTTGGCTCTAATGTTCTGGAGACATTCATTTGGGAATATGTTCTCATCAGAAGGAAAAGATTTGTAATATTGGGGTAGTCAATAACGATGATCCCTGGTCATTTGTTTCAATAGTGAGGTCATATAGTTTGAAACTTCAAGATTGTCGATATTGACGATGTTAAGCTTTATCCGCGAACAACAAGTAAAAGAGAAATTAATCTTTCAATAAGTAAAAAATATTGCATATAAGTAAATAAAATGAAAATTTACAAAACTTTATCAAAAGCATTTTCTAGCAATTTATCTTCCTTTAACTGCTTAGTATGCTTTAGGCAAGGCAATTTAGTCTTAGCAGTTACCCCAACTCACTAGATGATTTTGCCGATTGAATCTTGTCTACAGGATGACCTTGTGAGGTATCAATATGTACATACAATTTTTTGTTCATTGAAACATTCATTTATTGCAACTCACGATTTTTATTTATACCTCTACCTCTTTTTTCTGATGACGATATTGGAACCTAACAACAAATGAATAATGATCAGAAAATACACATTAAATATATAAATATATATTTGAGCATATGTCTATTTATAGATGTTAAAGATTAACAAACCTACAGATCCCTCAATACCAGTTGAGATAGATGGAGGTTATTGCTGACTAGCTTCATTGGTAGATGAAGTCGATTGTTGTTATTGGATGGGGTTTGATTGATTTGATTGTTTTCGGGGAGGATCGATACTTGCCACCTTCTTCCTTTTGTTTCTACCAAGTGCCATTATTTTGGATATCTATAATTCAAATATCAACAATACGCATAAACATAACTCAAATATCAACAATACGCATAAACATAATGCAGTAATTTTGTTCTCACATGATCATGTAACTTCTTACATGGCCATGTTTCTTCTTGCACAACCGTGTATTTTCTTACACGATCGTTTATCTTCTTACATGATCATGTGCCTTCTTACATGGCCGTGTAAGTTTATCTTCTTACATAACTGTGCAAGAAGATACACGACTATGAATGACCATGCATATATTTATTTGCCTTTGATGGATACCAAAACTTTTAAAAGAAGTGTCTTTAATTTCAATGTAAAAACTTAATTAACATCCTTTTAAGTATCTTGTCATTCAACAATACATTAGTACAAGTCCATATACTAAGTTTGAATTCAAACAAACACTAAGGTATATGGCATTGTTAGACCATATGAATTGAGAAAGAGACTTCTTGCTGTGACTCATAGGCTCGTGAAATATTTCACTAATAAGCATCATAGGAGCGACATTATGGGTTTCTAGCCTATATACCATCCTAGGGGTTTATTATGCCTCGGATCATCCATAAGAGATCAAACTCATTCCACATGTAGTAAATAATTATTTAATTCATACATGTAGTCATCGTTGATTCAAACAAAACCTAAACACTCTTACCTAGACAACTTACTTGGGTGGACGAATAACCAGAGATGACGAACAACAAAGCTGGACAATTATCAACACTCTTCAACGCAAAACAAGGCTTAGGAAAACAATGATTTCATATTTAATATAACACACTTGTTCAATGTCATTATAAACATGCACTATAGAATGCAAAAACAATTTTCGTGAGGGATAAGTAATTATATAGTGGAACTATTCCTAAACCATTGTTTATGTTCTATGTTCATTTATTTTCTGCATTAAAATATCCCTAAGATAAATACGTAACAGGTATTTGTGGAGCATTAATACATTATGATTCATAAAGATATTAATTCTAATATGCATGTTTAATAATGTCTACATATGTATTATACAAATATGGAACATAAAGAATTGAAATCAATCTCGATATCAACTCCCTTTTAAACATATAATTAATGGGGTGTCAAAAATTATGGAGATGCTTTTATATACTCTAAAACATATGAGAAAGTATTAAGGGAGACCACAACTTCTAATTGAAAATTAGTTCAAAAATAGTCTCATATATGTTTAATTAATAAATAAGGTTTAATTTCGTTTAGGTCTAAAAATAGAAAACCTTGTTGTAATATATACGAGAGTCCATAAAACTTCTTTATATTCTATATATCATTCCTTGTATCAAATAATTTTTTTTACTAAAGACTCTAAAATAGAATTTTGAGGAGGGTAGGGGTTAAAAGGCTTTAGTTGAAAACTACTAGGTTGTCTAACATTGTACTTAGGAACAAGGTTCAAGTTTTTTTTCCTATAAGAGAAATTAGGATAATTTATCCAACCAAGATTATAGGTGTTAAAAAATGGATCATATTTATTATGGAAGTTACTAAAATATTTATCCTATTCAAAAAATAAAATTTAAAGAAAAGAGTTCATTAATTGACAATCAACTACTAAATGTCTTAGATATTCATAAATGTCACATGGAACATTGGAATTTCCCATAGAATGCACACTGATATGATCAAAATTTTGAGCTAAATAATCTATTTTTCTTGTACATACTCAAATTAATTAAATATGTATATGAAGAAATTACATAAATTCATTCCATTAACCTAGTTTTAGGATAAATTAACTTAATTAACTTCATCGAACACTTTATAGGCTTTAAAAATTAACCTCTAAATAACTAAAAAAATCTTGTCTTTTCCCTTGCTTCACCATCATTAACACATTAAAACAAACATTCAACCTATCAGTAATTATTATTTAGGATTTTGTATTTATGGTTCTGATTTCTTTGTCTATAGCCGTTCCTTAATTAAGGGTGTAAATTCTTAACTCTAGGCTAGAATCATGTGAGTAGTCTTGTATATATTGGTGGCTGTATATTATGAAAGATATACAAAATACAATACTTTCTCTATTTTGGTATGGTATCAGAGCTAGGCTCTCTTATCATTAGCTTTCTTTTCTAAACCTAAAACCTATTTTTCCTCACACTATGTCGAACGCCCCTGTTCTGCCTTCCAATGAGAGTGGATCGACACTCATTACTACTGTTGGGTCTTCATCTTTGATGAATGATCTCACTTCTGCATTAACCCCTGAGAAACTTGATGGATCCAATTACACCGAATGGTCCATCAATGCATAAAATAAACTGCGTGGACGCAAGAAGTGGGGATATGTCACTGGTGTGAAATCTGCTCCAGCTGATGAAACTTCCGAG
>JANIPN010000217.1:52935210-52948336 GCA_027478595.1 Erythroxylum anguifugum | reverse complement strand
TCGGGTAATCGGGTAACCCGAATTTTTTTCGGAGTTACCCGTCCCAAACTGAAAACAATTCAGGTAATATTCGACCCGATCCGATTTACCCGTATTTTAGCATTTTATTACCCAAATAATGCTCACCCCTAGGTATATTATAGTATGGAAGAGAACCCTGATGGCTAAATCTTCCTTTATTACTTGGCTAGCAACAAGAGGCAGATTAAAAACCAAAGACAAGATCCATGTCTCGACAAAACAATTATGAACACTATGCAACCAAGCTTTTGAAACTATCCCTCACTTGTTTTTCCAATACTTGTATACCAATGCAATTTGGTCAAGGATGCTACATATACTAGACCTGAGATGTCCAAAAATAGATTGGGAAAGCATTGTAGGTTGGGCTAATGAGCAATATAGGAAAATAGGGAGAGACCATGCCTATTTAAGCATGGCTTTTAATTGCATTGTCTTCTTTATTTGACATGAAAGAAACTAAATAATTTTTAGAAGCTACACAATAGAAAATTATGCACTGGTTTGAAGAACTTGCTATTGGATTAGGGAAATAATAGTTTCTTAAAATGGAAAGAGTGAGTCAATGAAAAAAAAGATGGAACCTTGAGTTCTAAACTCAGTTGCTAACAACCATGAGGAAAATGTGTGTTTAGGTTATGTAGTTCTATTATAGATGAATTCCTTATTGTAATGTTACAAACATTTCTAAATTCAGTTGTATGTAATAATGATCCATTGTATTGATGCCTTTTATAGGTTGACTAATGAAATTCTCTTAATTTTTCAAAAAAAAAATGATTACAATAAATAAAGATGTTTATTTTGTAGAAGAGCAACAATGGTGTTAGGAAGGACAAGATATAAATCATATTAATGATTATTTCCTATTGCAAGATGAAGTAATTGATGATGCTCCTACTAAATCTACTAGATTATTCTTAGATATAATAAAAGATGTAGTAGTAAATCACAAAAAGATACAATATTACAATGTTGAATCTTTAGGATTTAATGAAACTAAAAAAAATCCAAAGTGGATAGCTAAAATGTATGAATAGTTGAATATGATCGAGAAGAATTAGGCCTAACAAAAAGATTACAACATAGGAAGGTTATTAGGGTAAAATAGATATTCAGAACCAATTTGAATATATATGATTATGTCAGCAAACGTAAGGACATACTTATGGTAAAAGGATTTGCTCAGGTGTTTAATATCAATAATTCAAAGATATTTTTTTCCTATTGTATGATTCTTGCAGTAACTACACCCCTTAGGTAGAAGGTATTTTAACTTGATGTAAAATTTGCCTTTCTCAATAGTTACTTGCAAGAGGAAATATAAATTGAGTAACCCGAGCGATTTGAAGTAAAAGGGTGGGAAAATAAAGTTTGTTTGCTTGAGAAGTTCTTTATGATATGAAGGAGGCTCTAACTATTTGGTACAACATAATTGATAAGCATTTGCTAAGTCTTGGTTTTACAGAAAAATCTAAGTGAATCAATTTTATATGTTAAAACACTTAAATATTGATATTATGATTATTTCTTTATACGTGGATGATCTCTTAGTAATAAGAAGCAATGTTATTCTTATTAAGTAATTTAAATAGGACATGATCAAGGTGAGAAATGACATACTTCTTAGAATATAGATTAGAACAAATTAATAAAGTATTTTCATATATTGTAAAAAGTATATTAGAGAAAACTAAGGAAAATTTTAGATGGAGGAATACAAGTTAACGAGTACTTCAATGAATTAAAGAGGAATTCTACAAGGAAGATAGTAAAAAAGAAAAAAAAAAGTGATGAGGCTGTTTAGGGCCTCATCACTTTTTTTTTTAAATATGTATAGAAACTATTATGCAAATAAGGAGCACCTCTAAGTTGTGAGTGTGTTGTCAACATTTCTATATTATGCAAATAAGGAGCACCTCAAAATAGCAAAACATTTTCTTAAATATGTATAGAAACTATTGATCAGGAAGTGTTTTTTAATTACGATTATATGTTTAATTTTATGGTTTATCTTTTGATGATTAAGTAGAGTCTATAAGTGATACAAAGAGTAACTCAAAATACTACTCCAAACTTAGTTTAGGAGTGTTCTCATAGAGATCTCAATCAACTGTTAAAGTAGAATTTATGACTACAACAATAATTGTGAATATACCTTATGGATGAGAAAGGTATTAGCTAATTTGAGGGTATGAAGTATTTGTTGACAACAAACTATTGTCAAGTTTGACAATAAAATCTTTTATGAAAAAAACCAAACAATTCAACATTAAACTATATTTCTTTAGAGAAGTTCAGAGAATTAGTAAATATATTTGTTTTATTGCAATACTTATGATAAGGCCAGTGACTAATATTTTTACTAAAGCTCTTTCAAAATTTTGTTTTGAATTTTCGATAAAGAAGTTGAGAGTTTGCAACCACTCATGTAAAGAGGAGTGTTAATGTTTACCTTAGTATTTATTAAAAATAAGTATACATGGAATGGGTAACCATATTTTTAAGTATTTTATATAATTTTTAATTACTATTTTTCTATAAATTGGTCTTTTAGTTGCTATTTTCAAATGAAAAATAGACGTCAATGATTTGTGCATTTAAGAATTTATTAATTCTAAAAATATGAAATCAGAAATTTCATCCTTATTTTTATACTCTTATTTTATTCATTTATTATTTTTAGAGCCCCCCTAATCCAATTATACCGTAGTCTAACCTCACCTCCTGATTTTGCCAATAAAGTCAGTTACAGTTCTTTCAAACTGATTTGCCTATGACCAATTGCAGCTTACCCTTGAGAATGATTTGATATCGTAGAGATTTTAGATTGAGTGAAAGCTTGTCTAATACAATTCTGTTGTTAAAAGGCTAAATGGTAATACGTCATAGGTGTCCTTGAAATTATTGGCAGAACTTGAGGACTGGACCATGCAGTTTGGGATGTAATGAAGATCTCTTTCTAGTGTAATAAAGAGAGGGGATCAGCCTAATCACTAGTGGGCAAGATTTGATCAACTAGAAAGAACTGTTGAATCAATGAACTTCACCATTCGTTGCTCTTAATCAGTAGTTTTGAGTAATGTGACAGGTTCTGCTATGAAATCCTTTTGTCAGTCAAACTGGAGATAAATGGTTCTTATTAGCATTTGCGTCGAAGCAGTTGCCATCTTTATGCTCTCTCGTCTTTGATTTCATACTCGATTTTAATTAGGACTTGCAGAAGAGTCCTATACTATTAGGAAGGGACAAAAGTGAATGACATAAAGCTGAAGAAGCACATATAATCAAAGTCGTAGTCGGAACTGGATATTCCAGGATATCGCCTTCCTCGTGCCCAGAGTTACTGGGGTTGCACGGCATTTCCTTGCACAACAAAATTTTCAGGACTGAAAACGCAAGCGCCTTGCCTCTGAATTCCACTGCCTAGCAATGTCTTCAGCTACTTTACGTGCATCAACTGAAGCTCCCAACAAACCTCGCCTGGTAAAACCAACGCTGTAAAGGCCATCCTCGCCTTTCCAATTGCTGGGGAATGAGTTTTTTGGAAAACCATCCTTGGCATTAAAGAAGTTGTCCTCGTTAATGTACCTTTTTGGTGGAAGCGTCATAACTACCAAAAAATACAACTATTATTACTTACCTTCAGCCATGATTTTACGTTGGTCCTATAGCCTGTTGCTATAATAATTACATCAAATTCGTCCACTTGTCCATCAGCAAACTCTGCACCACTGGATGTGAACCTTTTCACTCCTGGAACAGCCTATAAAGTTCAGGAAAAGTTAAGAAACAAATTAATCTCATGTTTGTAAATTGTTCTAATCATAAAACTAGGTTAATATATAAATTTTTCATGCAACCTAAACTGGTGCTTAAAATGAATGCTATATCCACCATTAAATACTACGATCTTAATGCATCATTGTCTATATACAAGTTCTATCTGAAAAGTTGAAATAAACTGAGAAATAATACCACCTTTTTTTTGGTAAATAAAAAATAATACCACCTTGATATCACCAGATTTGATTTTTGCAAAAGCTCCAACATCTAGAACCGGTGTCTTCCCCGCAGAATCCCAGTTCTGCTTGTGTCACCTAGAATTACTTGCGAACATAGGAGGAGGAACCGGTCAACCATCTTTATGGAGAACCACTTTAACAACCACATTGAAAGAGCAAATGTTGATCTACCAAGGATCTCTCTAGGCAGAATATGCAGCTGCAAGATTAAAGAATTATTCGAATACCAGGAACATGTAAAATAGAAAACTCTTAAAAGGCCAGTCCAAAGTATAAAATAGCTAGTGCCTGTCCACTGTGCTTGGAAAGGAGACATGCCTGTGCAACATATTGGCACAACACAAGCATTGCTGAAAATTATTCAGTTGGACCAACCTTCCTTCACTTGGCAATTTATCATAGGTACTAAGCTCTAAGTGAAATCATGAAAGTGATCGGGGTCATTCAGAACAAAATTATATTGATTGTGAAGTGCGAGATCAATATTGGCTATGAAAGAAAGTTAGGAATGCAATAAGGTCGAAAAGGGTAGAATTGTTTTTCAAAGAAATTTTACATATCAATGGAGCAAAACAGGTAGAGAATAACACCTTATTACATCTTGTGTCCTACCATGTTCCAAGTTCTTCTGTAAGTGACACTGAAGAATATATGATGGTATAGAGCACATAGGAGAAATAGAAAATCAGATAGAATTTTACCTTATCTCTAATTGAGAGAGAAACTTGACATCCATTATTACTAAGATCCAAGCTAACCTCCATGCCTGAGTTCCCACAACCTACTACCAAAACTTTACTTCCTTTTAGATCAGCACCATCATTATATCTTACGGTATACAGAAGTTTTCCTTTAAAATTTGAGACACCTGCAATATCTGGCACTATTGGTTCTGCATCCTCTCCAGTAGCTACAGCAAGCCAGCGACAGACAAACTCAGTCTCGGTTTGCACCCTCCAGAACCCCATGGTTGCATCGTAGATAGAAGATTGAACCTCCTGTCTAAAAATAGGTTCGCTTGAGAAATATTTAGCATAAGCCTCTAAGTAACTTATGAACTATTGTTTTGAGGGGTAAGCAAGAACTTTAGGAGGGAATGACATGTTTAGAAGTTGGCAGAATTCTTTTGGGAGATGAAGTTGCAGAGGACCATAAGTTTTGAGTTTCCATAGAGAGCCTACACAATCCTCTTTCTCAAGGATTAAAAACGGGACTCCTCTTTGTTTAAGGCAAGCAACAACAGCTAGCGCTGAGGGTCCTACACCAATGATAACTGGTCCAGGTATCCAAATGCATTTTGATTCCAACTTCTTAAATGGTGCATCAAAAACTGCGTAGCATTTATCATCCTTAGTTGTTGTTGTTGGATGAACTGCCATTCCTTGCATGGAATTAATTCACCTATATTGAGTTGGTTTTAGTTTGTGGAGATTGGACTAAGATGGGGGAGGATTTCCCAGGGTAGGAACTGGATGACTCAACTGTCCTTCCAATAACATTAAGAGAAGTGAAATGTAAATAGAGATGAAGGTTCTGGGTTGACTGTGGCAACTGCATTAAGGAAGAAACCTGTACTTGTATAAATACAGCGCGGAACTTCTGTGCACTAACGCAAAGAAACAAAAGCAGTTTGCAAAATACTGTACAAGGATGAAGGAAGGTTTACGTGGATAATTTTCAACGAAAATATGATCGAAGTCTAGGAAAAAAAGAGATCTCAATTAGTGTGGATAGGACCCATGTCGGGTCTGTGATGTGGAAGTCCGATATAGAAGTTATATATAAAGGTTAAGGTCTCCTGCAGTTGCTTATATCATTCATAAGCATACGGATTCTCTTACCCGTTAAAAGTACTTATGTTTTGAAACAACTGAAAAAAGACGTTAAGCACGTGTTAGTGAACGATTCCCGTGAAAGTCCCGAAAGATTGGATCTCGTTTTGGCCTTGAAAACTGATTCGAAAGTTAGAATGGAACTGAAATCAAGTATTTCACATTTCCTTCATTTTTTACCCTTTCATGAATGATCCAGAACACGTAATAAGGTCTATGCTACGTGTTACATGTACTATCAGAGCGGTCGTAATCGAGTTACTAGAAATGAAGGTTTTTTCGGATTCATCCATTAGGGTTTTCGTTGGTTTTTGATTCATTTTTTGGTTTTTTAACGTATATGATTACGTGAAAGTGGTATACATGAGCCTAGCTATGAAAAATATATCGAAAATAGGCCAAAAAGTGTGAAAAAGGGCTCCTAGATCGCCAAAACTCACCTTCCCCGTCAGAGGGCGATTGTATCATGAGACGCATATTTGACCTCTAAATGCTTAGACCCTGTGATATTGTTATTGTTGTTACTGAACAATACTGCAGTAAGATTATCACAATATAATCGAATGTGTCTAGCTACTGAATCTACTACAAGCAAATCATAAATTAAGTTTCTGAGCCAAACCGCTTGTATAGTAGCTCCACAACATGCAACAAACTTTGCATGCATAGTCGAGGAAGTTACCAATGTTTGCTTGACACTCTTCCACAATACTGCACTATCTACCAACATAAAAATATATCCTGAAGTGGATTTGCAATCATTTAGGCATATAGCAAAATCGGAGTCTGTATACCCTGTGAGGTTTAAATTGTTAACTTTTCTGTATATCAACCTATAATGCTTGATACCCTTTAGATATCTCAACACTCACTTAATTGCATTCCAATGGTCTACACCTGAGTTAGCCAGATATCGACCCAACAGTCCAATAGCAAATGCAATGTCCAATCTAATGCATACCTGGGTAATTATGCTACCAACCACACTAGAATACAAAACATTCCTCATAGCCTCTCTCTCAACTTCAGTCTTTGGACACTATGCCAAAGATAATCTCTCACAATCAGAGATAGGTGCTACAATAGGTTTATATTCAGTCATATTAAACCTTTGTAACACCCACTCAATGTATGCTCTTTATGAGAGGCTCAATGAGTGTTGAGATCTGTCCCAGTGAATCTGTATATCGAGGACAAAAGATGCTTTACCTAAATCTTTCATATCAAAGTGTTTGGCCAAAAGTTGCTTCACCTCATGCAACATACTCAAATCATTTGACGCGAGCAAGTTATCCCCCATATATAGTAATAGGAGGATAACTTTGCTCCCCCTAACGTTATAGTATAAGTATCTTTCAACTTTGTTTTCTACAAAGCTCAACGAGGTCAAAATCTCATCAAACTTTAGGTACCATTGTCTGGAAGCTTGTTTAAGACCTATATTGATTTATTCAACTTACTAACTTTGTCAGTTGCACCTTGATCCTGAAATCCTTCAAGTTGCTCCATATAGACCTCCTCATAAAAGTCACCATTCAAGAAAGCGGTTTTAACATCCATCTGATGTAGTTCCATATCATAATGAGCTACTATTGCATAATCACTCTAAATGCATCATTAGAGGATACAAGAGAGAAGGTAACATTGAAGTTAACTCCTTCTCTTTGAGTGAACCCCTGGCAACTAATCGCGCCTTAAACTGCTCAACTTGACCCTGTGTGTCATTCTTAGTCTTAAATAGCCGTTTGAAATTGACAGACATGTAATGTTGAGGTAAATCAACCAGCTACTATACCTTATTATGCCTCATAGATTACATCTCATCCTTCATCGCTTCCTGCCACAAGTCTGCATGGGGTCCAGAAATGACTTCTGTAAAATAACTAGATCCACTACATGTCCTATAACATAGTCTTGCTCACCTAAATAGACTATGTAATCTGATGAGATAGCAGGTCGTCTCTCTCTGGTGGACTTTGGAAATGCATAGGTTTTTGTATCTCAGGAACTTCTGAACTAGTATAGGTCTTTATGCCTACATGGGCATGGTACTCGGACCTTCATCCACTAAACTTGTCTGTATGAGGGGGAAAATACAGAATAATCATAGTATCCATCCTACTATCTCCTGGAGGGTGCGAGGATCTTCCCTCATTATAGACACCGTATTCTAAAAACTTAGTCGTCTATGATTCCATTATTATAGGCCCTCTTCTCTACAGTAAAATCTGTAGCCCTTAGAGTGGTTGGGATATCCTACTAGATACAACGAGTGGAACGAGGTTGTGATTTGCTCTTATAAGGATTATATAGTTGTACCTCAACAGGGTAGCCCCATATACGAATATATGTAAGGCTTGGTTTCCTACCAACCCACTGACTTACTTAGGACTCTTTTCAAGATACACAATGTCATCTTGATGGCTTCGCCCTAAAGGTATTCGAGTAGGTTAGTCCAGCTCTGCATGGACCTCATCATGTCTTTTAGGATGCAATTGCATCTTTCGACCACACCATTTTTCTTAAGACTACCTAACAAAGTGAACTGAGTCACTATTCCAATTGATTCCAAATACCTGGCAAATGGACCCTTTTCTTATCCTAAAATCCCATGTCTGTTATAGTATTCCCCTCCCTTGTCAGATCTGACAATCTTTATTAATTTTTCCAACTGGTTCTCAAACTTAGTCTTAAAGATCTTGAACTTATCAAGAACTTTAGACTTTTCCTTAAGTAAGAATACATAGTCATAGCGGGACTAATCGTCCATAAACGTCACAAAATATCTAGCATTGCATAACGTGACTGTATGGGGACCGCCAACATCTGTATGTATGAGGTCCAATAAACCAGAAGCACGAGTTAAACCCTTTTTCTTTATCTTAGTCAACTTACCCCTGCAACAATCGACACATGTTTCCAAATCACAGAAGTCTAGAGTTAGGAGAATGTTATCCTTTATCAATCTGTCAACCCTCTCCCTGGAAATGTGGCCAACACGTTTATGTCACAACATATACAATGTTTCCTTTATGATGGCTCTCTTTTGAGTAACAGGTTTGGCAACATAAGAAAAGGCATACATTTAATTAGGAGTAAAACACATTCTATATAATCCATAAGATAAGAAGATAGTTCTGATATGTCTTGCATTGATAGAAATATTTACAACCGAAGTATCAAATACAAAACGATAACTCTCTTTATCCAAAAACTGATACTGAAATCAAGTTCTGTCTAAAAGACAGTATATAAAAAGTGTCTCGTAGAACAAGTACAAACCCCGTATCGAGGTTCAAACCTACATCCCCTACATACAAAACATCTATCTCTTCATTGTTGCTTACCATTAGCTTCTCCTCTCCTTTAATCGGCTTTCTCGTGGATCTGAACGCCTACATTGTGGAAACAACATGATTAGAAGATCCACTATCTAGCCACCAAGAACTTAATGTAGCTATAGTTACGTTGGATTCATGAATCATGTAGGCCGAGGAGTTATCCGATAGTTCCTATTTAACCTTCCAAAGTTTGTACTTCGGGTAATCAGCTTTCCTATGCCCCTTCTTTTTACAGAAGAAGCATCTCATACTCTTCCTGTGGGCCCTTGATAATGCTAGATTGTTCGGTTTGAATCTATAGAGAGGGTTTAGGTTTCTTACCCTTACCCTTAGACTATTGGGGCTTCGCCTTCTCTTTACCTTTGACAGTTACATACAGGGTTGTATGAGAACTCTTAAGCTTCTCCTCAGCTACAACACACCAAGAAATTAGGGCATTAATGTCGCAGGCCTCATCTTAGGATGTATGACATCACCAACATCTCAAACTCTCGTGGGAGAGTATTAAGTTCCTGATACACTATAAATGTGTTAGGAATGGGTACATCAAGTGCCTTCAGTTTACTTTGAAGGTAAACCATTTTAATGATGTACTATTTGATGCCTCCTTCTCATGTGTACCTCATATAAAATAACTCTTTAATCAAGGTGCTCTGCTCTGTATGGGAAGACGCCTTGTATCTTTGGGAAATACTATCCATAAACTCCTTTACTATGACCGTATCTAGTAATTCACTAAGCAGATGATTTGGGATCGACCTCTTGATGGTCAAATAACACATCCTATTTGATCGCTCCCAGATTTTCATAGTCGCCTTATCAGATTCTGAGCTGATATCAGTTAGTAGAGAAGGTCTCTCTATATGTATCCAATCACATATATTATAAAAACACCTTAGGGCTGAATATATTATATATGCAATTAGACTTCTACATAAAAGCAATCAGAGTACAAAACATCAACTCTCATAACATTACCTTCTTTGGTTGAATAGATCATTTAAGCAACGACTTTCCTCCATCTAATGTCTTTATGTACATCTCAAAACCCTATATAAGGCCAACACATTTGGGTAGAATAACCAAACATAAAACCAGAGACATCCCCCAACATGTGATCAGAACATTCCAAAATACTGACTTGAAAGGCTACTTTGTTGACTACATCCTGATATTGAAAACATTGTCTTTAAACTTTATTTGAGACTTGTATCTTAAAATTTTTAGTAAAAGTGACTATCGTGCTTTCCCGAATACCAAACCTACCACACAAGACACAAAACCTTAAGTGTCTCCCTTATGTGCAGTTCGGAGCACGAACATTTGCTCAAAATTAGTTTTAAAAAGCTTTAAAATCTTTTTTCTGAAATCCAATTATCAACGTAATAAAACTAGAAAAATTGAAATTTTACTTAAAAATTTCCCCAACCTAGAAACTAACCCAATAGGACCCGGGGCAACCTTACGGGAATTCTAAAAATTTTCCTTTCTTTTTTTTGGTAGTGACATCAGCACAACACTGTGCGTTTACGTCAGCCTAACGTCAAACACATGCATGAAAGGGGTGCACGTGTGTTGTACACGAGAGCGTCGAACGAGCCAAAAGCGTTTGGCGTGTGCAACGCACCCGCCCACACGCACCCCTACACGTGTAGTTACTGTTGACGTGTGTGTAACACCCGCCATCACGCGCAGACGTACCTGTACTGTATGGTGCGTGCCATGCACGCCCCGTCACTTATCCCCATCCTCGACATTCACATGTCGAGATGCACGCGCCAATCTGTGGGAGAATGGACCACATGAGGCGCGTATGTAAACCGCCCTCTGACGGTTACTATAATACCCTCGAGCATATGTGGTGCACGCGCCTGAAGGTGTAATCGCCCTCCGACGGGGAGGGTAATTTTTAACGACCCTAAGACTAAGTTTTTGCACTTTTTGGCTCTTTTTCGACCTATTTTTCATAGCTAACCTCATATATACCACTTTTCATGTAATCATATACGCAACAAAAAAGCCAAAAAAATGAATCAAAAATTAACGAAAACCAGAATGGATAAAAACTGAGAAACCTTCATGTCCGGCAACCCGATCACGTAACCGCTCTGATACTATATGTAACACTTAGCATAGACCTTATCACATGTCCCAGATCACTGATGAAAGGGTTAAAAATGAAGGAAATGCGGAATACCTAATTTTGGTTCTATCTCGACTGTTAAAGCAATTTCCATGGCCAAAACAAGCTTCAATCTTCCTGGACCTTCACGAGAATCGTTCACTGACACGTGGTTAACGTCTTTCTATAGTTTTCTCAATATGTAAGAGCTCTTAATGAGTTAGAGACTTCGTATGCTTACGAATGATATGAGCAACTGCAGAAGATCTTAACCTTTATATATAGCTTTTATATCGAGCTTTTCCATCACAAACCTGAAATGGGTCCTGTCCACACTAATCGGGATTCATTTTCCTCCCAGACTTTGATCCATTGATTTAGATCATTTATTGGAGCTCAAGCTGTAGGGGTGGATCAGCAAAGAATTTAGTCTGTCTAAATTTGTAGGCTATTTCCATACAAAGGAATTGTCGTATCAGGCGTAGACAATACTCGTTTCTCATATTATGAAAAAATGGTTGCCATCACCTGTTGTTGAAGGAAGCACAGAGAACCTAGATCACTGATTCTTCTTGATTGATCAAGTCCCTAACAATCTTCTTTTCTTTCTTCAGGATTGCATTTGTTGTCAAAAGCTCCCTGGAGGACTGTTTCATTATCATTAATTATAACAATGAAAGTCACTATTAGTTGTCCCACGCTTATCTTAAGTAGTGATTGCTTGTAAGTTAAGATTTCCAATATAATAATTCAATTATCATCTAAGGCTGACATGTTTTTGTTGGACTTACACACACGCACACATATATATAATTATATTTCATGGGATATTATAAGATTAACCTAAAATTAGAAGTGATCTATTAAGGCATTGAGTTAACAGAGTTAAATCTTCTGATTAAGCATGAATATTAGATGCCTAGAAACTTTAGTATAATATTCCTAATTTATGATGGACAAATTAGAAATATCTACTATATATATATATAGTAATTAAGATTTATGAATTCCAAAAGAACTAATTAAGATTTCTTTTCTCTATTCTAGCGATAGAAAAGAGAGAACATATGTATACCTCTTGAAAGACCAAAAGTTAAAAAAGCCAAAACAATTCAATTAAAACTATTTTAATAGATTTAGATATGCTTCTATTAACTAGTTTATCCTTAACATTTTGGTACTAGAAGTTAGATGTGAAAAATGCTTTTCTTTATGAAGAACTAGATTATGATATTTTATCTCATGGTTTTGTTTTGAAAGAGTTCTTGAATCATGTTATACTGGCTTAAAAAGGTATTATATGGCTTAAAGCAAGCTTCAAGTGCTTAATATGGTAAAAGTACTTAACATCTTGAATTTTGGGATCTTATATCTTCAAGTGTTGATCCGAGCTTATCTATTAAGAACACAGCCACTATGTGCACTTTTCGCTTGTTGTATTTGGATGATATGATGATTACCACAAGCGACAACAATGTTAAAATTAATTGCCTTCGAGATGATTTGTCTATTTGTTTTAAAATGAAAAGTTTGGGTGAAGCTTATTGTTTTCCTGATTTAGAAATTGAATTTTTTTTTCTGAATATTTTGTCTCTGAAAAGGATATACAGCAAGTTTATCATAGTGGTTTCGTACGAGGAAGTCAAAACATTGACTAGTCCTTGAACTCAAAAGGTGGAACGCTCACCCTAGGCGCCCCCACACTCCGGCCCGATATTGTGTGAGGAAGGTAAATCACGGTTTGATCCCAGCCAGCTAACAATGACTAGTCCTATGCCTATGTAA